>CAWUFW010020060.1:0-163663 GCA_963921515.1 Calotriton arnoldi
AATGGGGGATATTCACAAGGACTTATCTCCGATTTATCTCCACCTTAACTCATCAAAAGTGGAGATAGATTTAACACCCCATTCACAAGTGGGTGCAAACTGCAGACATCGCCAGTATTCCCGAGATAACTGCCCCAAAAGTTATCTCCACGGTGGACACCACCAACTAACCCAAATGAGATGCAGAGTAGGCGTTCCCGTGCAAAAACACACGAAAAAACCACAACACCACTTTCACAACGAACTGCCAGATCTGCGAATCGAACCAAAAACAGGCAATAAGCTGCGGTAGCACCAGGGATTTAACACCTGCCTTCTGCTGGTGTTAAGCAGGACGACTACCTGCATTACGAAAGGGAGCCCAGCACAGAGCCACATCAGAAGACCCAAAGATGCCATGGAGACAATGATCATGCAGCTCCGAGACCCATGAGGCACACAACACCCACCGCCACCACCCCCAGGCCCGCCACCACCCCCCCGGGAACACCACAGAGGCAGCGTACACAAAGACAGCGGACCCACCTGAAACGCACCTGCCGCCCAGACCCAACGCCAGAGGAGGACATTGCGCACTACAGGCCCAAAAGGACAACCAACCCCGCATCCTGACCCACATCCCCCACCTGCTGACGGTACCAACCCAGCGGACAACCAACATCCCTCCGCAGACAAAGCTGCCGGCTGCGTAGCACATGTCGGCCTCTGGTACCACCCAACCCACAACTGCCAGAGTCGGAGGAGTCACACAGCCAGCCCCATACAAGGTCATCACACCTGTCCTCTATGCCAACATCAGCCTGGTACCCCAGCCCCTCCACTTCACCCACACTGCGCAGGAGCAGCTGGAGACCAAGCAAGGCCCCTATGCCATAGCTGGATTCCCTCATGTGTCAGGGCCAACTGTACACATGTACCCCTTGTGCCCCCTGCCGACACTGCACACAACTACCACAACTGAAAGCACACGCATCCCATGAATGTGCAGGCAATAGTGGACCTCCCGGGACCCCTCAACAATGTCGTGGCCAACTCCCCAGACAGAGTGCCTGATTCTCACATCTCCCGACAGTCCATCATCACCCAGTGCTCCCAGGATGGCACCCATGGCAATGCAGTGCTCGTTGGTAAGTACCAAATGAACACACCACACACCTCCAGCCCACAGTCATGCAACTCACGACACTGGCAATGGGCACGCAGCACAACTACATTCAACATGCCACACAACATGCCAACCGACCAGACACGACAACACGACTCCATTAGGAACTTGGCCTTGCCAGGCCCACAACCCATCCACGGCATGGCACCACAGACACACAATAGCAGGATGTGAGGAGAGGCATGGAGCAGGCATGTGCGAGAGCAGCAAGTGACTAAGGAATGTGAACCTACCCAATGCCAGATGTGGCATGGAGATGCCGGACAGACCACAGCGTGCAAATCGCGGAAATGGCCATGTGGAGATCAACTGCTGGTGCATGGAGTGTAGTGGCCAGCTACCACAGGCTGTGGGGCAGAATGCGGAAATGTCGCACGTTACGTCCCCCCTGCATGCGCGGGCGGAGTGGGTTGGACCTGCGTACGCCAGGCCTGCGTAGGGGTGTGAACAAAAAGCCTGTCGCACTGGGCGTGATTCTCATTTGGAATGGACAACGCGTCTACCAGGGTGGCGCCTCTCAGCCCGCCACGAGTCTGGTGCCGAGCACGGCGGGGCCTGCGTCCCTGTGCGCCTGCTGCACCCCGGGCCGCTGGGCCCCTGACCCGTCATGCCTGCACCAGCGCACCAACGAGGCTCTGCTCACCTGCCAACACCGGCGTGTGTCAAAGAGGGCCCACCACATGCCGGTGCAAGCTCCAGGCCCCAGGCCCGCGACCTTTGCAGCCTCTGCAGACCCTCGCTGTCCTCCACGGCGCAGGCCCACAGTACTCCTTTAACATTTACATACTCCACCGGCATCCTCCCCAGCCCAGTGGGTCCCACATGTGGAACTGTGTCCTGAGTCATGAATGGCAGTGACCCCAAGTCCATGGCAGCGGCCACAGCACCAGACTCTCTTCGATCAGTGAGGCATAATTCCATATCGCAGGCCGGCGCCACGTGGTGCCACTAACCCTGTTCAGTGCAAGCCGGCGCCACATGGTGCCACTAACCCTGTTCAACGCAAGCCGGCGCCACGTGGTGCCACTAACCCTGCTCAATGCAAGCCGGCGCCATGTTGATGAGGGCACAGGCCTACACAGGGGCCCAGTGGGTCCCACATGTGGAACCGTGTCCTGAGTCATGAATGGCAGTGACCAGATGTCTACTGCAGGGGTGATATCACTAAACTCCCTGCTATCAGTGAAGCAAACAAATGCATCACAAGCACATGACTCTGTGGGCCCGTGCTGACCGTTGCCCCCGGCCTACACTGCGGTCCAGTAGGCCACACATCCAGCACCCAGTCATGATTCATGGATGGCAGAGTCCATACCAGTGAACGTACGGAGAGGAGTAAGAGGAAGATGCGGTTCAGTTGGGATGAAAGCCGGATCCTCGTTACGGAGGTGACCGAACACTAGCAACAACTGACCTGGTGCCACTAACCCTGTGCAACGCAAGTCTGCATACCATGGTGCCACTGAACTTGAAATACGCAGGCCGGTGGGACCATCCAATCTAAGCCGGCTACACTCGGTGAATGGTCCCTGCTGGCCGCTGCCTCAGGCCTACACTGCCGTCCAGAAGGCCTCACATATGGAACTGTGTCCTGGGTAAGATATGGAGGAGTACACACCATTGGACACGCCTCATCGCAGGCGGCACCCCCTATCAGCACTGGTGCCACTAACTCTGTGCGCAATGACTCATGGGCACCCTCTGGTTGAACTTTGGTGGCGTCAGAGTCCATGGCCTGGGGGTTGTCTGCATCATCATCTGGCTGGGACGGACTTGGTGTCCAACATGTGTTTGATCCACTCATCTCCACCATGGTGACAGTTTCAGCATGGTTCTGCCCTCGACATCATGCCCTGGGGGTACACCTTCCACTGTCCATCGAGACACTCCGCGACAACCCCCCTAGTCATCTGCGGGAACCTGCTCTGCTCTCGTGACCCTGCCCCAGTGCAGTGCAAGTCAGCGGCCCGTGGCGGTAGGCCCGTGCAGGACACTGTGCATCCGGGGCCACTAACTCTGTGCAGCTCAGGTCATGGGTCCTTTACGGTTAAATGGTTGTGTCCTTTACGATGTACACTGTTGTCGATTTCTGACTGCACCAGGCAGCCCTTGCCGGCTGGTGTGCACACACCCCACACACATCCATCACAGGTGTCACTCGATATGTGTGCCTGCTAATAAATGTGGCCGGGCGCACGTGCCCGTTGCCATTCACACCATCTGAGCAAGTGTGTCCGTGTGGTCATTGTGTCAGCATGATGGGCACGGCACTGCAACATCACAGTGTGCTATCCTCAGCGGACGATACCATGTCACCTCAGCGTTGGCAGTGACCTTGGACATGTAGCTTCGCCCGGCCCCCCCTGCATGCACAAGCGGCGTGTGCTGGTCCGGCATACGTCAGTTCAGCGCAGGGGTGTGCTGCATTGGTAGGGGGAGCAGGACGTGGCTCGGACCTGGCCTTGGGCAGGATGTGCGGTAAGTGTGTCTGTGTGTTGGGGTGTTGTCACCACCAGGGCCACAGTAGACGATGTTGCAATGTAGCATGCACCAGGAGGGCGGGCCCGCATGGATGGGGAAATGTAGGGGTGCCAGACCGCTCAGGGTCTTGGCACATGCATGCCAAGTGTTATGTGTATCGGTCCTGCGGCTGCATGAGTCAGTTGCCTAGCCTCATTCGCAGTGTGATCACAGCCAGCCATGGACTGTACACTTGTGTCCGCCCTGTCCGGACCAGTAGCCTACACTCACTTGGCCGCACACCTTCAAAGGCCAGCATCACGGTGTTGGTGGCATGCCGCTGGACATGCGCGGACAGGCATTTCAATGGTGTGCCATAGGAGTGCACGTGATACAACCGTGCAGGGCACACAAGTGTGGGGGCTCGTGGGAGGGTGGAGCAGCTGTGAGGCAACGTAACACACAGTGAGGTCGCACATGTGCCACGTGCTGGGCATATCATCCATGATTCCCAGGGTTGCAGACATCCCCCCACACCCACGGCAGGCCTCTGTACGTCTCCTGAATGCATGCAGATGGTGAGGTTACTGTAGGGATGAATGGTCCTTTGTCTGCACTATCTGGCGGTAGCATATCTGCAGCTCCTAGATGTGACTTGCATGTGCCCAGCACCCCCTGACAGATAGGAAAGCATTTCCAGGCAACTCCCACACTACGCACTGCCAGACGTGAGGCCAACGTGTACACATCCCACACGCAGAAGTCCTTGGTCGTAGTTTGCGTGCGTGAAATGGCCTTCACTCGCACTCCCACCACACCCCAGGCCTGCACCCGTTGCACACAGACACTGCTCATTACTCCGAGCTGTGGCGTTTCATCCACAGGACTGGCGCAGGTCCGCACAGTGCCGCTTCAAGCAGAGCCACTGAAGCAATGGCAGACCATCCCGGACACATGCTCTACTCCAGTCACGTGGACCTGTACCATGCACGTCTGCTGCATGTACTAGGGGCACTGCCATTGGCAGTGCTGCGGATCGGTTACAGGCTGAGCTTCCGCATTGCCAACGTCACCTGCGTTCAGCCTGTGTTGCACTGTCGCTCGTGCATACTCGAGTGGTCCATGGATGTCTGCCTCTCCAACGTTACGGTAGCTGACCTGGATTTTGACGTGTGTGTGCGCCCCCTGTTAGACCACAACCAGGAGTGTCACCGTGATGCCCGTTTATGGCTTGCCTGGATGTTTGGCATGCATGCTGGGGACTGGACCTGGGAGATTGCAGGAGTCGTCGTGTGCAGTGACCACATTGAGCCGCTCCCTGATTGGGCTTTCGTGCATATTGGGGCCAGGGGTTGAGTGAGCACATCTGTCCGGGACAGCTGATGGGTTACGTCGCCGACATGTCAGATGTGGTGGACAACGATCTCGCATTGGAAATGTTGGCCTATGCTGCTGCACTCGCGTTCATGGACGAGTGACAAGGTACCTGCAGCCAGGACTGCATGTGACCCATTGCACGTGTCCTGACACCTGGTTGCTTGCGGGGGATCTGGTCATATGTCCCTAGGAGACAGTAGACATGGCTGCATTGGCCTGGACTCCTGATCCATGCACGGACAGCATACGCGGGTTGGCAATGACTTGTGTTGGTGATGGACTCCCCCGGGGTGGACATGGGCGCTTTCCAACGTTCCTCATTCAGACATGCTGCTGCATTGGTCTGCATGTCATGGCACTTCCCTTGGCCGCACTGACACTCAATTGTTGATAAAGTTTCCGCACATTCACTTGCCTCCAATTGTGTTGAGTGTTTATTTGTATGCCAATGTGTGTGTCACGGCCTATCTGGGTCCCTTCCTTACATGCATTGCTGCCCCATCAGTGCTGTGGGTTGGTACTTGTGCATTATCATGTCCCTGTTTCGTGCTTTGCCAGATGCGTATGGCCATTTACCGGCCACAATCGGGTGCACTTGTGTCCTGTGTTCGGTTGTGCAGATGTTGGTGTTTGTACCACATTGTGTTGGATGTTGGGGTGCTCTGCTTCCTATGTGTGTGTGCTGCATTGTTAGTGAGATGTCCCTTCAGCTCTGATTTGGCTCACCCTTCTCCCTTTCAGGCAGTGTGGTTTTCACTTCTGTGCTTGTTCAGTGGTGTGATATTGCCGAGTTGTGTGACTTGTGCTCTTGGTTGGTGTTGTTCCTCTTGGGCATGGTTTGTTTGCAGTTGTGCTATGCTTAATTGTGCATGTGTGCCATTGTGCCCATCTCCCCCCGTCCCCCCAGTCCCTGGTCGTTCCTCTCCCTGTTGCTGTTGTGTCTGTTGATTTTGAGCAGTTTCCGGTCCCCGAGTCCTGCCACCATCTCCAGACTGATGTGGTGGACACCATTTCCTCCATGTCATCCAGCTTCTGGTGTGGTGCTGGACTCCCACCTCCGGTGTGCATTGCTGCCTTGTGGTTGTTGGCGTGTTTGTGCTTGTTTGTGCGTTTCGCATCATTCCATCTGTTCTGGTTTTCTGCCATTGTCCTCCTCCGCTCTCCGGCTGCATTCACCTTGTCCATGATGGCCTGCCATGTCTAATGTTTTGTTGCCAATGGTGCTTGTGGGGTTGTGTGCTAGTTCCGACTGCCTCCATTGTGCTTCGCTGTTTTCTGTTTTGTTTGTCTTTCTTTTTCCTGCTTTTGTTGTGCTTATTCCCGCATGCCGTATATGTGTCGCGGGCCTTGTGCTGCTTATCGCTGCTTTCCTCCTCGCGAATGGGCTCATCGCATGTTTTTTGGTGTTGGGGTTTGTGTTTTTATCTCCGTCGAGGTGGTTGTATCGCGGACATTGGCCGCGGTTTCGGGAGACTATCGCATGGTACCGCCGTGTTGTGAATTCCACGTTAACACAGGGTTATTTTGACGATAGGCTGCGATGTGTAAAGTTGCGTTAACATTTTTTGGAGATGTTTAGCACACGTTCTTGTGAATATGCTCCAATATTTTTTCCCTGGACACCGGTGCTGGAGAACGGATAATATACGGATTACTGGTACCCAGCCGGTGGAGCTGCACTAATGTGCGGCCATCTTGCTGTGGGCTCTCTGGCGCCCCCCAAAACCCATTTTGATATGTGATGTAGAATGGACTATATACATTTCTCAGTTATACACACTAAATTCCTTGGATGGGCTGAATTCGGACTTTGTTTTTGACTCCTCGATGGGGAGCGATTACAGCTCCCCCTCGTGTAATGAAATAGAGGGTTTCCTTAAAGGGACAAGGTATTCAGGTGCGATGGGCCCTGATGACGTTCCAATTGCTATAGTTAAACAGGATGGCGCAGCATGGGCACAATTCTTCTGTCTGGTATTCTCTTTCTGTTATGCACATGGGACTATTCCATCATCCTGGAAGGGAAGTATTGTGGTCCCATTATATAAAAAGGGACCAAAAAATTCCCCTGCTAGCTTTAGGCAGATCGCATTATTGGATGTGACCAGAAAATTGTTTGCCAAGAGCCTACTCCTCCATCTTCAAGACTGGGCTTTTGAAAACGGTTTAGTCTCTGCAGAGCAAGCCGGGTTCTTCAAACACAGTGGTACTCTAAATAATATTACCCCCTGCAAACTTTAATTGAAAAATACCCAATGAGCAGGGGTATGCCATTATACGCGGTCTTTCTCCACGGCTTTTGACTGGGTTGACCCGGGGACACTGTGGAGAAAATAGGCCGCTATGGGGATTCCCATGCACCTGCTTAGATTAATCATCGCATTACACTCCTCCACATGGACTCAGGTACTGATGGTAGGAACCCAGGGCCTGTCAAGCAAAATAGAGAACCACAACGGGCTGAAGCAAGGGTGCCTACTAGCTCCTCTTCTCTTTTCTCTTTACATTAATGATTTGCTGAGTAAGGTGGGGCTTTGCAAAGGGGTCCCTCCAAAACTAAGAACTATGAAGTTGAGCTGCCTGCTATATGCGGTTGACGCCATTAGGTTAGACCTAACTACAATTGGACTCCAAAAGGCGACTGAGTTAGCAAGTTCTTCAGAAGATTACTTCTTAAAAATAAATATTTCCAAAAGTAAAATTATGTTTTTTAGATATCGTGAATGCCGAGTTAGGAAAAATATGCACTGGTTCAAGGGGAATGATAAAGTTGCCGTGGTGAAGTTATACCGTTACTTACGGAGAATTTTCAGAAGTAAGTGCTCCAGGAGCGATCACATTGACCAATGCAGAGGTGAAGCATTCTCTCAGGCTTCCGCAATTTGTAGACTTTATAAGCATTGCGGGAAATGATATTTTGCACATGCCTTATCAGTTTATAAAATTAAAATTCCTCCAGCGTTGAGTTATGCCTGTGAAACAGTAGATGAACAGCAGTGGGATAATTTTGAGAAAGTAGAGGGGCGTATCTGGCATCAAATGTGTAATCTGAATCGTGCAGCACCCATAGTGGCGTTTCGGCTCAAATTCGGGCTACTTTCCACTTACGTGTTTGCTATAACTGCGTGCTTAGGATGGAACAATGAACTATTGAACAGTTCTGAGAACCGTTTACTGGTAGCAATGTGTGAGGAAATTTTTTACACCCTGAAGGGAAAAAGTGTTCTCTTTTGGAATTACCAGAAATCTGTAAATTTGTTTGACTTTGAGAATAGCTGTACGGGCACTCTTCCCAAACAAGCTTTGAAAACAAGAATAAAAAAAACTATTTACGACGTATCTCGTAAAAGAGTTACGGCAATGTGCGCAGTGCATCCCAATAATGACTTTACAGTGGGGATTAGTATTTATAAAAAGCCACAACCCTACATTATATGGAATCTCCCCCATGAAGTGCGCAGAACAATCTTGTGCTTTGGCTGAATTTACTTCCCTTAAGAATTGTAACAGGCGCTTGGGAGGGTCTGCCTAGGCAGGAAAGACTTTGTCACCTATGTGGCACTTGTGTGCAAGACTTAAATCACGTCCTATTTGTTTGTCCCCTACTACAACCTTCACGACGTCGATATCTAAGACCTTTTTTTCTAAAGTATTATATTGCCACAGCTGAGGAGGCCCAAAATTGTCTTCTGCCCTCCTCCCTCTGAACCAGTCTGATTTAAAATTTGTAGCTTCTTTAAACAATTTTTAAATATATTTTAGTGAAGGAGCAGGTTGCCGTCTTTAGACGTAGTAGGCTGCATAGGTTCCCCTCAGAGTAAAATTTTATGATTTTTATAAGTAGTACTCTTGGGTTGTTTTTATTAGAAGGTTGTAAATGTTAAAGAGTTGTTGGCATGATATGTCTGATATTAGCTACGTTATGGTCGTATTTTAAAGTTTTTTTTTTAATTGGTGCTATAGTTGCGCGCTTGCACTCTTATTTCCTTGTATGATGCTATGAATACCGTTATATACAATTGAATATCTATAAACCAAGATTTTGGTATTTATCATGTTCGAGCACTTGCACTTTTTTGTTTCCCTTTATGCTGCTAGCTAAGGCGTACTGTATATACCGAATCTTAGAATTTTTTAATTCCATCGTATTTTAATCCTTAATCCATTATGAATTAATTGTATTATTACAAACATATTTTTAGCATCCCGGCAAACGCACAGTCAAGGTTGTCTAAAGATCTAATGGTATAATTTGCCTTGTTCAGCTCTTGCAAGCTTTGTATTTGTAAGGACCCCGAAATTGATTCTGTACTCATATTGCACATCTTTGCAACTAACACGCAACTATGAATTTTTTATTATTTTATGAAAATTGAATTTCTGATGTTTTGTGATTTTATTAGCTTGTTTTCTTTCTTTTAAGTGTTGGTTGATTTGATAAATTGGATATATTTTTTTATGTGGAACTCTTCGGAGCTCCAAATCCTGATAAATAAAATTGAATTGAATTGGAAAGGACAAGAATGTGCTATATTTACCATTATATGTCACATTCTTATCCTTTCCTAGTGCTGGTGCACTTTTGGCTGCCTAGCGCCAGTGCAGGCTCCCTTGCATTATGGTGCAAGGGTGCCTGTGTTGAAGGCAGGATTGTTTTGTGCAGGAAGGGACACCTTCCTGCACAAAAACAATCCTGAGAGTAATTTTCATCGTTCTATGCGTTCTGCAGAATACAGCACATGTAGAAACAGGAAAATAACTAGGAGAAATAAAGATATTTCTCCTCGTTACACCTCACCTGGGGAGGAATAGCATTTTGACGCATTCTCAGGTCTACCACTAACGGTAACTCTGGGAATTCACAAAGATCCATAGGTGGATGCATGGGAACACCCACGCTCTACCCGTTGCATGCCTCCCTAGAGCGGAGTAATGGAAGGCAGCGATTTGCACTGCCTTGTGTTACTTTAGATTTATGAAGCCATGCAGAGCCATGCAAGATGACCTTGCATGGATTGATAATTCTCACTTAGGTTTTACGTCGCCCGCGTGCCCCCTTGCATGGTGCAATGGTGACGGATAGCCTGACGTAAATGACAGAGGATTCATATGGAAGCCATGCTTACCAAAGGATATCTGCATAGATGATTTATGTGAAAATAGAGTGTAGCATGGGGGACTATAATGGTAAAACATTGTTTAATGTCCATCAAGAGTACTGCATTCTGGTAAAATAAAGTAAAAAGAGGTACACTGCTATAATCACCACTACCACCATAATTAATGCATAACTATTAGAAACAATACCTATTATAATGCTTAACATAGAATTATGCACTGTATAATACCCACTCATATGGCCGGTGCAGGGATTCTTGTATCTCTATTGTTGAGTATAATCATTAAATAACCCCCACGATTGGTCATTTGAACCTGTGTTCATCGACAAGGAGATTTGATAAGAAGCAATCATTTACATCTAACACCATAGACAGTGAAATCCAATTGGAGCTTCATAAGAATCAATAAAGCAAATTGGTGTAAATGAAAGAGTTTTATTAACAAATGAATTCAAAATTGATGTATTCATTTAGTAAATATTAAAATTCACTCATCATCATTACTGGTTCAAATAATCCATTATTCGGTATTTCAAAACAAGACAATCCGCTTAATGCGAAAACAGGCATCTTAACCTTAACGTATGAAGTCGACATTTAATATGACATCAGTGGTCAGGCTAACTTAAGTCAGTACATACCATTAATTCAAGTGTGTTTTCAATATTTTAGTATGAATACCTACAATAAATATGCATTCATTATGTGTGTATTTTTCAGCATAGAAATGTGCACTTTTCAGTTAAATGTGTTTCATTTGCAAAATGAGGAAATTCATGCTATCAATTCCCCCCTCTGTGACTAGAATAGCCATCACATTTTATAACAAAAGTATCTCTAAGGTGCACCTCCCGCCTTTGCTGAGTCATCTATCTTACTCTTTGTAATTCTGGCCCCTTGATATACTTCTGTAAAAACATTGTTGTCCAGAGATTTACATTTTTGATTTGTGTTTTTGTAAAAATTAGAGAAGTAATTCAGCTTGGGTAGACATTACTAATCCAGGCCCAATTTTTCTGGATGACATTTTTTTAAAATGGCGGTTGTGTTGCAGTGATAATGTAATATTTGAAGAACCATGAGACCTATATACTTCATTTTGGTGTCAAAACATGGGTTTTGGCGGTTAAGTAGTCATATAGAGGCAGAAAATAACTCCTCAGAGCAGCTCTTCCGCCATTCTCCAAAATGACAGCTCCTTAATGATGTGTTTTAGCCATCAAATTGGTAATTTATTTTAATATTGTTTTTGTTTCAGGTTTTCTGTTGATTCAAATTTGTAAACATGAGTGAAGCAGGTGGTAGCAAAGGATCTTTACCTACTGACAGAGTGTTGCTAACTACAAAATCTGAGAACTCCTTCTACAAAGAAAAATGTGTCGTATGTAAAACTAATTCGAAAGAAAAGCTAACATCAACTGTGGCTGGACAGAAGAGAGTTCGAGATGCTGCAGAATTGTCAGGATAAAGTTCAGAAAAGATTGAATGTGATTGGTGAAGAGCATCAAATATTTTATCATTGCAACAACAAGTGCCACAAGTCGTATACAATGAAATAAAAAGCCTGCAAGAATCTGAGTCTTCTGAGAAAGCAATGACAACCAAACCCAGTGCCCATCCATTTAGAAGATCGATGGCTATCCCTCGTTCACGTCCAACAACTGATCAGAAAGCAGAGGATCTTCAATGTGTTATCTGTGGTTTAGCCAGAACAAGGGCCAAAGGGATTGATGAAAGAACAAGTAAAAGTTTGTGAGTCTCAAAGGGCAAATATGTTTTTATCTACAGCTAGTTTCTTCTAAGATGAAGTTTTCAGCAGAGTAGTTGATCTAAACAGCGAGGTAAATGTATTTGCAGCGGATTTGTATGCCCACCTGAACTGAATGCATGTATACATTCGAAAATATGAATGTACAATGAGCTCCCAGCATCAACTTAACCGCCAGCCTTCAATTAAGTTTGCACTCTTTGAAAAAGAAAATGAAGATTTAAAGCCACTCTGGCGACTGGTTCACACTCAGTGAGATCAGAGAAATAATGGTCAACATTGATGAAACTGTATTGATCCATAATAATGAAATTAAAATTTTCTGGTGAGAATGTACGATGACAAAATTAGTTTTTGGCAGCCTAACAAAACAAATTGATCCACTTAAGGTGTTCTCAGCTGAGTTGATTGGCTTTAGAAGTTCTTGCTGCCAAAATAAGATCACAGTATGCAGTCAAATCAACAGAAACCATTTTAAGAAACATCCTGAAAGAATTCGATTTTGGACTTCATGACAAATTTTGTGATGCCCCAGAGCTTTGTAAATCATGGGAGTCAACAGTTCAATATCAGCAAAGCAAAACTGTTACAAACTAAAATTCTTGAGTTCAGGACAAAAGCCAACAACATTGAGGATGGCTTTGAAGATATAAGCGAAGAAGTGGAAGACAATCCTTTGAACCGACAGTCTTAAGCTGTGCAAATGTACTGTCTTTTCCAAATCATGTTTTATGAATTACAGAAAATTCCACTACACATGATGGCTAACCCACGCAATCTATGATAAGTGCAAAAATAGAGAGCTAATCCCTTCAAAGAATAGGATTGGTGCATCAACAAGTTATAATGACATAGTACGGAGGAATAACTTGTTAGCAGCTCATGCTGAAAAATCTTTTGAATCCGGCAGCACCCCACTTCCAAGTCACTTAACCAGGAAAGGATTTACAATTGCTGCTCTTGATCATTTTGATTTTGAAGACAGCTCTTCTTTATCTGGAACATCCACCAACCATGATACTACCATGGTGTTTTTTCAAGATTGTACCAATGAAGTAACTGCTGGAAAACAAGCTGTGTCAGCTGTAGGTATAATCAAATGAAGCTGAAAACTTATAGCCCAATTACTTGCCAACATGTGCAACATCGCTACAAACCATCAACATGTCCCAGTCTACCAGAAAGTTTCAAAGTGGTTGAGGACATGGATCTTCTTCTACCTGATGCTGAGGTCCGCAAAGCTGATTTAACTGAATTTATTATATTCCTTATTCAGTGCAGACTGAAGGATGAAGGAAAGCCAGTTCTTCCATGGGCTGGAATTCAGGCTCCCAGAATACCATCCCACTGAAGAAGGTTGGGTTTTTTACCAGTAGTACCCTCTCCAGTCACAAACTACACAACAGTATACACAGCTCTAAAAATGTTCCAAAATTTGCGTGTTCAGCTTGAAGACCAGCCTATCCTGCCAATTTTCTGCGATGAAGCCGTTTTCCATACTGTAGATGACATTGTTTTGAGCAATCCAGTGGAACTGGATGATCTTTATCCAATGATAGGCATTTTCCACATGACAAAAGTTGTGTTTTAGTGTGCAGGAAGTTATCTCAGTAGATGTGGCACAGAGGATGCACTTATTGATGCTGAAATCTTTGAATCAAAACAGTCCGGTCAGTACTGAGCGGTACTCATCATGTTAGTTCATTACAATGTATGCTCATCATATCTGAGGCTATAGAAACATTGCGTTGGCATGCTTTCTGGAACAAGAATGATAAATTAGGTTTTGCATATCTTATCTCAGAGGCACAGGGCGCCTTTCATTCAAAAGACATAATGCAAAGCCAGGCAATGTTCAATACGCTCAGTTCAAAATCAGAAAACCTGAAAACCAAGTTGTAGAGTTTGTCAAAGAATGTGAAGAAAAATCTGAACTTGGCAAGTACTGGGAAATTGTTTTACACATGATGGCTCTAGTGAAAAACTTGGCACATGCTGATCGGGAAGTTGATTGGGAGCTGCATGTGAAGGCTTCAAAGTCACTGATTACTGTGTTTTATGAATTTGATTGAATAAACTGCCTGAGATATGGGTCCTGGTATTTGGAAAGAGTGAAGAAGCTAGAGGTGGAAAAACCATACCTCTATAGAAAATTCATCCAAAGACATTTTGTGGTAAAAGACAGAGGGAAGGTTCAATGCTTTGGCTCGAGATATGCAACTGGAACAGACGATCCAGAGATCACAGAAACGCTCAAAGGGAATTGTTGGTCAGACACATAAAAGTGGATATGTTGCTCAATGGCAGCTAGTTTACCATGAAGCCCTTTATATTCGCAATGTTGTCAGAGAGATGACAAATTCAAAATTAATGGACCATCGTGAAGCTGCTCCTCACCACAAACTTGGAAAGAGAGGGGAACATTTGGATAAACAAGTTGACAGCCTTCTTCATTTCATGCAGCAGCAAGGAAACCCCTTTAAAATGACTGAGCATCTGAAAACTACACAACTTTGTGATCAAACAATATGTGGATAATGATATAAAGACACATCTCCTCGGTGTCCTGGAACATGGATTGCAACTTTACGCAGATCGGAAGCAGGTGAGATTTGTATTGAAAGAGAAAAAGCTGTTTGATTTAATCACTAAAGCTGAACTTCCATGCTTAATTGTCATAGTAAGAGTTTCGTCCAACCAGTCACTACAAAACAAGTTATAATGAAACATCTTTCGCAAGCACATGGAGAGATGGACATAGCAAAAGAAAGGGGTGAATTTATGAAGGACATTCTGTTGCATGATCTTCTTCCAACAAATGCATTATTTGATGGAGATGCTGCAACCAAAGCAGTGAAGCACAAACTTGTACAAGAGCTCGAAAAAATCTTTCACCTGAAGAATTCCAATTCGAAAAGGTGTTGTCATTGAAAACTGCTGTTGTTGTGGTCAGTATGTCATAATTGCGAATGGTCAAGATTTCATCCATGCAAAACTTCGCAGAGGTCATTCAGACTGTTCTACAGACATCAGAGTCAGTGTGCAGGAACTGCACATTGTTTTTGACAGTTATCTTGAACTATCTGTCAAAGAATGTGAGAGAATTAGACAAATGTCTACAGGTGGAACAATTGACTTTGCCTGCATCAAAAATTTGACACCTACCTGTGCAACTTGATAAATTCTGGTCATCAACATCGAACAAGATTAACTTGGACATATTAAATTGCCAAAACATTGCTTATGCTTCAGTGAACACTGAATTTCCAATTATTGCAAGTGGAATGATTGTCAATGAAGAGTTGGTGCCTGCAGGGATATATTCAAAAAGTACGGGCCATATTGTTCAAGAACTTGGAGGACTTGGAGCAAATTGGAGGATGCTGACCTTTGTGCCACATGTTGAGTGGGCTGTTCAAAATGGTTTAAATTGAGTCATTGTACTGTTAAATGACACAGATTTTATTATTGTGCTATTTAGATTTGTTGCAATGTTCATAAATCAAGGATTGTGAGTGTTATGGATGTGTTAAGGAACAGGCGAGAAAAGACACATATTACCGCTTCATATTCTGTACAAGAAACTTGACCCAGAGCTGCCCATTGTTCTTATCAAGGCACATATTCTTACGGGTGATGACACTATGAGCAAAATTGAAACAAACCTTGCAACTTTAACTGATGAATCAGTGAAAGTTTTAAAAGTATTTGCTGAGACAGAAGAAGAACGTGACTTTAAAGATGTAGAAAAATACCTTGTGCGTGTGTGGAAAATTAGTTTTGTCTGTCACACATTTGATGATCTTCGGTACAGTGAGTTCAAGAGATCAGTCCCACTAAGTGATTTCCACCAATGTCATACTCTGTGTGTGGACACATTAAAAAAAGCGTTCAACTTGATCAGAAGATGTGTAATTGTTTTGGATCAGGCATATGTAGAGAAAGATCAGTGTGAATTTGGTTGAGAAGATATTGATAGGGTGCTAAAACCTACAAAATTTCTAAAGCCTTTACCAACATTCTGCAAATGTACCGAGAGTGATTGGCAAAACAAATAAATAAAGTGAACTGTGAAAATGTGTCTAAAACAAGAGTGGTAAACATTATTTTCATGTTCCGATCATAAACACTGTTTGGTGTATACATAAAAGTATTAAAAACCATTATTATTTGCTTTATTTCTATGTAAGTTTCTTCTTCCTCTATTGTAGTTGACATTTTGGAAAATGGTGGAAGGGTTTCTCTGAGGAGTTATTTTCTGTCTCTATAAGACTACTTGACTCCCCAAACCTATGTTTTGACACCAAAATGAAGTATGTAGTTCTCATGGTTCCTGAAATATTGCATCATCACTGCAACACATCCACCACTTTTAAAAATGTCATCCAGAAAAACTTGACTTGGCTCATTGATGTGTACCCAAGCTAAGTTACTTATTGAATTATCCAAAAACACAAATCAAAGATGAAAATTTCTGGACAACAGGTTTTTTACGGATGTATATCCGGGGGCAGGGATTATTAAGGTTTGTATCTCCTTCAACTCTTTGTAAGCCTTACTCTTTCTTTCCTACATTTCTATTTCATCTCTCCTTTGCATTTTCCTTGATTTTTTTTCTTTCTTGTTAGGTAACATCTAAATCCCTTATAAAACCAAATAAGCATATTACACAAATGCCAATAATCAATATAGGCGTTACTATAACCCCTAATAATCCACTACTAATATTTCCAAGCCAGCTACTTATAGCATAAACTCCTTTACCTAAAGTTCCTAAAACACTAGTTGTTTCTAAGGTTTCTATCTCAGGTTTTAGGTTAGAAATATACTTTGCAAATTCTTCTATATTCTTACTCTTGTCTGATATGTATGAGAAGCAATGTTGTGCTTTCAGCGTATTACAGACTACGCCTTTCTCTGCAAACAATATGTCCAGCGTTAATCGATCTTCTAAAACCCTTGATCCGCTAACAAAGCACCATATGTACCTGTGGCCAGCTTATATTCTGCAACCAAAAGAACTCCCACCTGACCTCCGAAATTAAACGGCATCAGTCCTACAAACGATTGAGCATGCATAGACTCAGGAAGACTTTGTTTCAATTTCTAATACTTTATTTAGTCAATGCATATTCTCATAACTTTTTAATATTCTCACAAAGTAGGGGAAACATCTCCCTAAACTGTCATCCAAATTTGACAGTGACAGGTATCTACAATACTCTGAATAATGTTAAAAAGAGAAAAAATCATATTTTCTCATTCACACACATACATGCCTATAGTACACTCATTCATACCCCTCCATAATATCACAAATATATCTACATATAAAACAGCTCTTGAGCTGTGTTCAAGGGTCTCTGCTCTGTGCAAATTTAGCTACAAACAAGAATGGCAATTCACAATTTTCCAAATAACGTGTCTTTCAACATTTCATAGACTTTTGCATTGGTTCATCATATCTCTTTTGATCCTATATATGGTCCAGTTGTCGTTCATTCAGTTCCTTATTTTCTTTATTGTTTGTATTGTGGCTTAATAGCTAATCATCAAGGCGTGTTTCGGCTAAAGTTCCTTCTTTAGGAATGCCACATATTAGATCCTACAAAAAAATCAGATACCTGTAAGAACATAATACAAAGTTTTGCTGATCCGCACATGTGAAATAAATATTTCAAATAATATATTGTCCATAGCGATTGCAACGGCCTACCTTACTATTTATGGTTTGTATCTCCTTCAACTCTTTGTAAGCCTTACTTTTTCTTTCTTCTATTTCTTCTCTCCTTTGCTTTTACCTTTCTTTATTTTTCTCTCTTGTTAGGTAACATCTAAATCCCTTATTTAAACCAAATAAGCACATTGCACAAATGCCAATAGTCAATATAGGCTTTACTATAACCCCTAAAAATCCACTACCAATATTTCCAAGCCAGCTACTTTTAGTAGAAGCTCCTTTACCTAAGGTTCCTAAAACACTAGCTGCTTCTAAGGTTTCTATCTGAGGTTTTAAGTCTGAAATATTATTTTTAGATTCTTCTATATTTTTACGCTTGTCTGGTATGTATGAGCAGCAATGTTGTGCTTGCAACGTTTTTCAGATTCTGCCTTTCTCTGCCAACAATATTTCCAACACTAATTGATCTTGTAAAAAGATTGAGGTTTTAACTACTAATCCTGTATTAACTGCTATCAAAGCACCATAAGTACTAGTGGCCAGCTTATTTACTAGAGTAGAAAGATTTCAGATTTTCTTGCCACTTAGGACTACTCACAGTGGGGTAATGATTGCACCGAATATATCTTCCACTAATTGTGTCCCATCATTAGCACTACGTCTATGTCTGTGAGATGGATTCATTGTTAAATCATATATTCTATCTACATGATACATTTTTGGAAACAGTAGAGCTAAATAACAAACACCTTCCCAATCAGCAGGCAATGGGAAAAATACACCTTACCCACAAATAAAACATACTTCAGTGATAACTGATTCTTCCTCAGTTAATATTTGAACAGGTCCTCCAAGAACTTCAAATGTATTTTCACTACTGCTTATCCCCATTTGTCTGGTTCTGATTTGGTTTCTTCTCTTGTTAAAAACACATGGGCATATTTGCAACGGGATTGCGCCACTGGAATGTCACTTTTTTAAATGTTTCGGTGGCCCAATGCCCTGCAGCATATTTACAAAGTGGCATTAAGCCACTTTTTGTGGATTAATGCCGCTTTGTAAATGGTACAGTTTCAATCAGCTATCTGTGGGAAAGGGGCCTTCAATGGGTGTTGCTGTGGCCGTACCACTGCAACACCTATTGCTTTTTACACTGCCCCAGATTTACAAGGAGGTGTAAATCTGAGGCGGCACCAAAAACTAATGCCATGCAATAGCAGGCGTTAGAATGTGCAACGAGAAGAAATGCTTTTATTTCTCCTCGTTTTTGCTTTTTCTATGTGTGCTGCATTCTGCAGCACACATAGGAAGATCAAATCGTCATTAATGATTGTTTATGTGCAGGAAAGGACACCTTCCTCCACATAAACAATCATTCCCCACAATGCAGACACCCTTGCACTATGGCACAGCGGTGTCTGCTTTGGCGCTAGGCAGCTATTTTTAGCACCAGGGAAAACACAGTGGTGTGCCGTATTGTTGTAAATACAGCACATCCCTGCATTTTGGAAATGGCAGTGTGGTGCTGCAAAATGTTCCGCAGCTCCAAGCTCCTTCATTTCCTTATATATAAGCCCCACAATGTCCCCTTCTGACATCTGTCTAATTTCAATCTGGGATATACCATTTTCTTTTAATACTCATCTTCCTCCTCTTTTCATGCATTCTTCAAAACATCTTCCTGTTTTGTTGCCTTATGAAACATGTGAGCTCTCTTCCTTTAATGCTTGTATGAATTTCTTTTCAAATGGCTTCTTTGAACATGTCAAATTTTGTTCATATGCCTTAAAAGTGTCTATCTTCGTAGGTAACCTAAAATAAAACTAAGCTGTCTACATCTCCTTAGGCTGTGAGTGAGGATTCATTCTTTTGTGAAAAGGGACTTCAGAAAGGAGAAAGTCATAATTGGGAAAATAATATTCAAAATGATTCTGAACATATACATAAATATAAATAAACTAAGCAATATAATACATGTAACTACGTATGAAGGTGGACTATGATGGTAGGCTACATCCACAGTAGCTGAAGCAGGTAAGTGTGCACAAATATAGCACTCCTTAGCATCTAAAGCGTGTGTGTATTCTTGAACTAATCTAGAATAAATGTTTAATGTGAAATCCCCCTCTGAAGCATCTATAAATGAAGCCTTTACTTTTCATCATCTACTGCATGTGTCGGTATTGTGGGTGCAGGTGTGGATCTAAGTATTTCTATCTCAGGTGTGCTTCTCATGCCAACTAAGAGAACTATGAATGCTAACATAATATCTTGTAATGCAATGGCAATCACTATTCTACATTTAGCCTTGATAAGGAAACGTAGGTTTCTACAGTCAGACTTTCAGTAGAATATAGCAGCAGGCAGACTAAATATTCTGCATTGATTTCTACTTGTGCAGGATGACCAAAACGCTTTCTAATTACCTTACAGATATTTCATTCAGCTTATATACAGCAGTCTTCCTAAGCCATCCGTAGCCCTACTCCGTCTTCTTCTAGGAATGTCAACCCTACTCTTCAACTACAAGCTTGGCTTCTTAATTCTTTTTTTTTGTTTATTTTCTTTACACAATATTTGCCATGTTCATTTATCAGTTGTCATAGTTTTTTTTAATTGATCGTTTTAGACACAGTTCATATTTCAGAGAATCAATTATTGATTAATTGAATCAGTTATCAGATGTTGAAATTAATTATGCTTTTGTTTCACAGTTTTAAATCATATACTGTGATAATGAGGTATGTCATGGAGGTTCAAGTGGGTCTGCAATTCATAGGCTGTTGGATTAGGCACACTCTCTGCATAACAAGTTCATTTAGGTACTGAATACCTGCGACAAGGTACTCTTGCTCTCTTAAATATCGTTGATGTCTGTTGCTCCTCTTTTGTATCACTTATACCACTAGATTCTGTTTCTTCAACGATGGTCTGTGGTATGCGTTCAACTGACTTTGATTGTCTCCTTCTCCTTGCCCATTCCACTTTGTGAGATTCTCCACACTTCTGTTTATGTCCAAAAGAGTTTATTAAGAGCTATAGAATACTACAATCCTCATCCACCAGCAACGACAGCTCTGTCTGAATGCTCAACAACCCTCAGCATTCAATAGTACACATTCTAATGCACATAGGAACCTCTAAATGTTCCAGAACTTAGTAATATTATTACCAGCTGTATGCTTAGGCCTAGGATACCACAGTATGGAATTCTGATGGACGTCACACCCCTCTCACCCTTCAGGACGTACGGACACAGGAGGTCATGAACTTGGCTCAAATGTCACCACCTCATCAAGTGGACAACTCACCCTCTGGGCATGAATCCAATTGAGTTTCCCACCACATTTCAGGTGGGTGTTGGCAATCAGCATCATATCCACCCTGGCTCCAAACTTTAATTAGGACCCAGTCACCAGAGGTAAGATTGTAGCACTGCTCCTGACTTAGGATAGCAGTGGCAGCTCCAACCAAGTGAGAGACAGAATGTACCATATCAGCTAACCCCTTTCAATATTTAGGAGTCGTGTCATCTAGGATATTTACAAGCAATTTGCAGGCACAGCAGGTAGTCGCATGGCACGTCCCATGAGTATCTCATGTGGCGACAATCCTGTTCTTTTGTCAGGGGTGCTTCTCGGACTCATCAACACTAATGGTAAAGCATCCGGCCATTTCAGAGAAGTAGATGCATATACTTTAGCCAAACGAGATTTCAGTGTGCCATTAAGCTCCTCAACTATTCCTGAAGCTTCTGGTCGGTAACTACAATGAAACTTTGTCCCACTTGTAGTGCCAAACACAGCATTCTACGACTTTCATTATTAAAATGAGTCCCTCTGTCTGACTTCAGAAAAAAACAGAAATCCAAACCTGAGTATGAGTTCTGCTATGAGTTTGGCTACAGTGAGACTGTAATTTCTCCGTTTTGGGTAGGCTTCTACCCATCGGAATAAAATGCACACTATGACCAGGATATATGTCATCCCATTACAGACAGGCATTTCGATAAAATCCAACTGCATCCTGTTAAAGGGTCCTCCTGATCTTCCGATGTGATTCAATGTTACAGGGTTTCTTCTCCCTGCATTCACCTGTTGACAGCACCATGAAACCACTTGGTGTACGTGCGCTATATAAGAACCTTTAACATAACATAACATAACAAACTCAGCAACAAACTTAGAAGTTATTCTGGACAATGACATTTCTTTGGACTCTTAGATCAATCGCACTGTTGCAACCTGTTTGTTTCTGGATCATTAGAACCTTGTGGAAGATCTTTCCACTTATCCCCTTTTCTGCATGTAAAGAGGTAGCCTTAATTGACTACTGTAGCACACTCTATCTGGATGTTAACAAGACTACGCTAGCCAAACTGCAATTGGTGCAAAATGCTTCAGCAAGGCTGACAGTAGACACCCCAAAACATATGTCAGTCTCAAAAGGATTGCATGAACTTCACTGGCTTTCTGTACAGAAGCGTGTCACTTTCAAAGCCATGTGCATTGTTCATAAAGCACTGTACAATATTAGCCCGGGTGGCATCAAAACCATGTTCTAATGGCACTCCCCTACTGGACATCTCAGATCGGCAGCCCAGAATCTAGTCGTCATCCCCAAAGTTTGGAGGAATAGATGGGGAGGCAGGGGCTTTTCGTTTGCGACTGCAAAGCTCTGGAACTCCTTCCCCCTCTATGTGACCTGTATGAAGCTACATACTTCTTTCAGGAAACCTGGTTCTTCTCTGTGTAAAAAGGCCTATTGCTTCTTTGGGATCTTGCCATGGGCTGAGTCTACTTCAGGATTAGCAAACAGTGCCTTGACGTCTTTGGGCATATGCTGCGCAATATAAATTTATATAATTCATTCATCCATCCCTGCTGCTCTGCCTCTGACACTTCGTGCAATCCCATGATTTCCTCCAATGTATCAGCTACTGACAACACCATTGAAAAGGTAGTATCCTCATTAGATTTATTTGCATACTCTGCATTAAATGTGCATGCCATAACTTCACAATACCAAGCAACTTAATCAACATATCTGTTTCCAATGGTCACTTAATCATTTCTGCTCTTGTGGGCTACACATTGAACAACTGCAATTGCTCACGGCAATTGTAATACTCTCAAAACTTTCATCACATATTCTCCATTCCGAATAGGAGATCCAGACAAACTCATGAATCACCTTTGTGACCACTACTGTCCAAAAACATGGACCACACTAAAGTCATACTTACTGTCAGTAAATATTGCCACCCGTAATTGCTCTGAAAGATAGCATGCTGTGGTAAGGGCAACCACTTGAGAAGAGGAAACACCTCAAAGCATGGAGGTTTCTATCACTTCCTGAATTGTACAGAGAGCATCAGCTGCTCCAAAATTCCCCTCATTATGTCTTAGGCATCAGTCATCAACAAAGATTACATAGTCAGGCTTACCAAGGGATTCATCTTTAATGTCAGGTCTTGGCTTTGTTCATAAATCCATAACACTGAGACAGTCATGATCAACCTCTTTCCCATCAGCATCATTTTCAGGCAATGGTAACAATGTAGCTGATTTAAGAGTTTGACATCTCTTGAGAGTAACATTTTTGGCAGCAAAAATCAATTGCTCATATTTTCTAGGCCTGTTACTTGTCATGTACTCAGTTTTTGTTTGAGTGAGCAAACTTTCCACAGAGCGAGGGGCCATCATTGTAAGAGGATGTTCCTTGACTATCCTCTCGCTTCTCTCAATACTGATATCAACCGCCACAACCACTTTAAGGCAGCCGGACAGTCCTGCAGCAACAGGGTCATGGGTAATTAAAAAATATGAGGAAAAGTGTCACCCCAGGGGTATAGTCCCCTGGATACACAGCAATATATCGGAAGATGGAGTAATCCAATGTTAATCAAATATTGAAGCTCTGGTCAATTCCCACTTTGAATTTGTTAAATCATCAATATTATCCAATGATCAAATCTAAGAATTCATTTCATTCCATGTCATGACAACTTAAAGACTTAGGCAGATGATGCTTGTGCAGTCCCAATGCATTTCGGTCAAGCAAAGCCCTACCAAATCACATTCTGTTGTATGCGCATACTGATATCTAGGCACAGCCCAAGAATGAACTGTGACACAAAACTCCCCATATCTGCCTTTTTGGGACTTTCTTGTCCACTGTGTTGTTTAAACACCTGTAACATCAGTTAATAATAAGCGTGCACTAATTCCTAAGCCTCCTGAGCCTTTGTGTTAATTTTCAACAAATCCATGTCCCTCATTGGCACCTTTCCCTTTAAAAAGGTAATCACCTCATTATATTTTGTCATCACTATAGGCATAGGAGCACGGTTATGGAATAGCTCAGCAGCTCTGTACATGGCAATTGCACAACTATCTTACACTCAGTCCATAAATAACTCAGTACCACAATGTCGAAAAAGGTATTCAAAATGTGCATAAAATCTTCAAATTTTTCACAAACCTGTCACCATTGGACATGGTTCTCTCTCAGTTGTGGAAAGTTGTTCAGAAATGTTGCAAGATCACCTCCACTCCATGGCATACGAACATACCCTACGCCTGGTATCGCCCTCATAGGGAATGTTAAAGCCTCATCCGAATCTGGGGGGATTGGAGGTGGCTTACTGTTTACCTCTACAGTGTTTGGCTGCTTCTTATTTTTTACCTGCTTCTTCGCACTCTTGCTCTCTAATATGTCAAACTAGCACCACTTCCTGAATGCATGTAACCCTTTAAGTATCCACTGAAAATCATTCAGCGCCAAGCAATTTCACGACTTTTTGGAGTGCGTTATATCACATGCTGTAGTTTGTGTAATTGTGACTATAATGTTGCAAAGCTATATATTTTTGGTTTCAGTACTTGTACTATCAATTGATATATAAAACATACTTTTATAAAACAACCTGAAGTCATATGACACAATTCAAGATGGCCGACAGGTGACTGTGAAAATGATAAGTGAAGATAACTGCGTTGGTAAGGTAATAAAAAAAAAGAATTCTGAAAGTAGATGCACACAATTCCTGATAATATGTTTTGCTTTCCAGTAAAACAGACAGCTTTGGATTTTCTATTTTTTGTTTTTTGTGTTTTGTGGCTACTTGTCATACTATGACAAACATATGGTACACATACATTTTTCAGGTGCTTCAATTGTTTTACAGAATCAAACTTAAGTGCAGTAGAATTGCTTCACAATTGTAAAATGAATGTTTCAGAGAGTACTGTTATTAGGGAAAAGAAAATACACATTTTTGCTTCTTTTGACACCACTTTATGTACTGCAAAATGGTGACATGCTGTTTTGTATGTTGTTGTCTTTCATATGATCAACCCAATTGTATTATTGGATGTGTGTTCACTCTCTCAAAATTATTTTCTAACCTTTAACTGCAGTAGTGACGTATATTTTGTGGGCCAGTGATGTGTGATTTTATAAAGAGTCACCGTTTTTGACCTTTGACATTGAATGGTAACACCTGGAAAGTATTCAAAGGATATATCTATGTAACCGTAAAACAGTTTTTTGAAAGTGAGGTCTCATTGGAAATGTCATTGTCTCTACTCACAAGTCAAGTAGTCAGATTGAGTGAGAGGTCACAAAATGTCACTGTTGACCTCTAAATGCACATTTTATATACTTTTTATCTGTTTTTATTCTGTTTCCCTTGGATCAATTTCATCAAGTGTAGCATGGGTGCACTTGATATGAAAAACACATTCTTTTTTCTTGATACAATTGGTGGAGAGGTCATGGCATTTGTCCTTTGACCTCTTAGTACAGTTTTTCTAAGTGCTTCAAGGTAATTATTCCATTACTGTTAGATCATGTGTTAAAGTGTTGCATCATTTGGGTCATCATGATAAGTACTTGCATTTTCCTTGGTTAACTTAGTGGAGGTGGGGGGGGTCATGCAATCTAACCCTCGACCTCTAATTACACTTTTCTAAGTGTTTCAAGGCTATTAATCCATCACGGGTAGATTATTTGTTGCAAGTAAATCTTAATTGGAGTCATCAAGATCAGTGCTTGCATTCTACTTATATAAGTTGTTGGAGAGTTCATACTATTATACCTTTGACCTCTAACAACACATTTTATAAGTGGTTCAAGGTCATTATTCCATTACTCTTAGATCATACATTACAAGTCTTGCATCATTTGAATGATCGGGATTAGTACTTGCATTTTCCTTGGGTAACTTTTTTTTTTATAGAGTTATATATTGCGCGAACTAGACCCCAAGATATCAGGTATCAGAGCGCTTTACATGAGCACCAGTTTCGTTACATAAGGACACACTCATTTTTGTTAGGCACGGGGAAATTATGTAATTTGCCCAGAATCACATAATGTTGAGCGTCGTTGCCGAGACTCGAACCCGGTTCCCCAGTTTCGAGGTCAACCGCTCTAATTAAACTTTTCAAAGTGTATCATGCTCATTAATCCATTACCAGTAGATCATTTTTTGCAATTCGAGCATCATTGGAATTGTCATGACTAGTACTTACATTCTCCTTAGTTCGACTTTTGGAGGGGTCATACTATTTGACCTCTAATTACAGATTTTCTAATTTTTTCAAGGTAATTATTCCATTACTCTTGGATCATTTCTCACAAGTGTACTTTAGGTATATAAAATAAAAACTGGAACTATGAAATTCAGTCATAGCCCTTTTCAATTATGCACCACTTTTTGTCAACAAGAGTAAATATGGAGAAAATGGAAGTTCCATCAAAGTGATCTGTCAGTGAAGAGATATTCAACATGGTATGAGGTATAAAGGGTGTGAGTAATATTGTCATAATTAGAAACAATCTAATTCATCATGTTCTTCTGCTTGAAAGCACGTTTGAATCTGAAGACCATGGATATTCTGTTGTTAACTTTTTTTTTTTTTTAAGTAGATGCATTGAACTAATGAAAATTGAACTCCAGCTGACATAGCCATAGTAGGCCTTATACTCCATTTTGGTTGGGACGTTAGCTACCAATGTTTTGTGATAAACTTGTATTTTCATGTCTCAGCAAAATAATGTTTCAATGTGCATTCACAGGCACAACAATGACCTTCCCAAGAATATTAAAATGACATTTTAGCAGAATTGTAGATATTGTTGGTTTCATCTAGCTCTCGTGGAGGAATCACACAAAGTGTAGAATTATTTGTTCCAGTACTGATAGTGTCCATGAGAAGCTCCATGTTGTAGAATTATGAGAGACTTTCAAAATGTATTTTGTTGCAACTGTTTCAGTTTATTTAATTCTGATTGGTTTGCTTTGTGGGAATTGTGTACAACTGTATTGAATGTATGAAATACTTTGGTTAGAATTCTACAAAAGTTATGCTGTTGTTGGATGTGAAATTGAGCCCTTTTTTACTGACTTTAGGAGGTGAATCTGTTCCTGACTACTCTCCCATTATATACTCTGTATTTTGCTGAACTGAACTTTACTGAGCTATTTGATTTATTCTGTATGCTAACTGAGTTTGGCACTCTGATTTATTTGTTGACTTGACTACATAACTTGATTTCTATATCATTTATAATCTGAAAATAAGCCTTTAAGGTTTAATCCTTCCCAGTCACTCTTGTAAGACTAAATGAGTTCTGCATGCCTAAATTGAAATTGTCTTTTAGAGTGTTTGTGGGAGTGTGACATCAAATTTCGGCAGCAGACGATGGTTTGACTGGAATTGTTTAGGTAAATTGGATTAAGAGACTGGAAACTGCACCTTTTTGGTTCAGCTAATCTTGCCCCGAGATTAAACTTGACCCTTGACCTGATCTGCATTCCCAATGCTTAGCTGTGTGCGATCCACTTCCCACACACAATTGACCTAGACGATGAGACGCGTTAAACATGATGAAGGTAGACTCGAAACAAGAAATGGAGCCCTTCCTGGAAACCCTTAATTTAATTTAATTTGAAACTTATAGAGCGCACAGCTACCTCCAACGGAGGTGTCCCGGTGCTAGCGGATATAAAAATAAAAGCAAGTTGCCACAGGCTACAGAAGCTTAGGGAAGGTCAAAAAGCCAGGTTTTTAGAGATTTACGAAAGACAGATTCCGAATTAGCCTTCCTAAGATGTTCCGGTAAGGAATTCCACAGCCGAGTGGTTCTGACTGTGAACGACCGGCCACCAAGCCTCGCTTTTACAAAGCGGGGAGTTATTAGTAGGCCTTGATGATTGGATCTCAAGTTTCTTGTCTGGAGATATTTGCGGAGTCTTTTTCTGAGGTATTGTGGGCCCGTTTCTCTTGTTGCTCTGTAAGCTAGAGTCAAAGCCTTGAATTCTATCCTCCTCTTTACTGGGAGCCAGTGTAGGCTCCTCAGATGGGGGGAAATATGGTGTCGTATCGGGATATTTCTAATGAGCCTAGTGGCTGCATTCTGTATAGTCTGCAACTTCCTTCTCTCTTTTTTTAAAAAAGAGTGGAACTCGGGGAAAAATTGGATTATATAACAATCAATTATTACCCGACCTAGAAAAACCAAAAAGGTGCTCAACACTTCCTACGGGCAGACTAGACTGGGACCAAACAAGAAAGGACTGGAACCCAATTGGGAATTCTATTGAAACATCTCAGTATTAGTGTTTCTTAAAATTGTGGGAGAAGAAATTGGTCATTGTCCTGAAGAAGTTGGTTGGTATCAATAAAATCCACTGAAATGCGTCGATGCACTTAGATATACTAAATCTGATGAACGGTGAAGGATACAGTGGATATTGATTCTTTAAAGATGCCCTGTATTGTGTGTAAAAAAGGAACCAAACAGATTAGTGACAAAAAAATGTTTTTATGTATGTAATTCTTATGAAAAAACTTTTTAAAGAGATGATATAGTAATGTTTTTAACTTTGTAATAAGCTTATGTAACGTGATTATTATTAGGCCCTTTGATTGAAGCTATCAATTTTTCGACTAATAAAGAAATCAATACTATTTTGAAACATTATAGTGGAGACACTCACATTTCCATGTGATCATATATGAAGTGTGAGTGGAGACATAACCAGAGTGTAAAAGGTATCAATGGTTTCATATGTATACCCAAAGGGAAACTTCTTTTTGACTTTATAGTCTGACACAGTGCTCTGTCCCCTTGGAAAAAGTGGGGCCCTCTCTATCAATTTTGATCAGAAAACAATTGGGCCCATACAAACTTGTCTGGCAATCTTTCACCAAGCAATACTAGCAACCAATTAAGCCCAACCTACCATGAGTGTTTCACACAGACCCCTGAACAGAACTATGGAGTGCACATGTAAAACATCAGACCTATGAATGTCAATCATGGTGCAGATACTTGCAGCACTGGGAATATAGTCTCCACACTCTAACACAAACCTATGTCTCCTTACACAGGTTAAACAACTGTTATATGTAGCTAAACCAACCATCTCAGTGCAGCTACAGAGAAAAAAAGAGGACTAATGCATCTCTCAGCCAAAGTACAAAGTCCACAAGAGCCCAGCAAGGTCATGCTACTCAGCCACCATAATTACCCATCATGAAAAGAAGTCAAGCATAACTAGTAGCAAAGAACCCTGGAAAAGAACAAGTCAAACCCCATGAGCACAAACAATTTCATGAACCAGGTAAATAAAGAGCAAGTATAGCAACATGCCACATCCCAGAGCACCACAGACCAACTGCCTCAAGCTGAAAACGGAAAAGACTGAAGTGTTTTTTTTTGGGAAGGATGCCTCACCATTGGACTCCACATGGTGACGCACAAACCTTGGACCCACTTCCACTGCCAGTGCACAAGCAATAAACCTCAGGATCATTATCGATAGCAAGCTGGACATGTCCACCCAGGTCAACTCTGTCACCACGTCCTGCTTCCATACATTGAAGATGTTAAAAATAGATCTTCATGTGACTACCAAACAGCACAATGAAGACCATCATCCAAGCCCTCATCTTCAGCACATTAGACTATAGGAACTCCCTCTGCGTAGGAATCACCAACTATCTCATAAAAAGACTACAGATGGTCCAGAACACAATGACCAGACTTGTCCTTTACCTCCCAGGCCCCATCCCAAATCACACCACACTTGCGGGATCGCCCGTGACTTACGATATACATGTGCACATATTTCAAGCTTCTCATCCACACATATAAAGCAATTCACAACACAGGCCTAGCCTACCTGACAGTCGCATGCTTTTCCACCAACCCTCCAAGTACCATTGCTCAGTTGGACTCTCAGTCACACACGTCACACACGTTACACACATTCACAAAAGCAAATCAGGCGGTAATGCCTTTTTCTAAAGTGTAGAACAATCTCTCACACCACATCACAACCTCCTCCTCACTTCTAGAATTCCAAAAGAAGCTGAAGACCTGGTTCTACCCCCTGAGACTAGCCTCACACCTTACGGGAGATAGTGGACTACTGTGCTTCCAGTGGGTACACCACATAAAGTGGTATTGGCAGTGTACCATGATTTGTGAATTTGTACTGTAACCAGACCTTTTTTCTCTGTGTCAGTTAGAGCACAGTCTACTGACACCTCCTTTGTAAAGTTCCTCTGAAACTGAAAACTGCCCACTAATATATATGAAGTGTCTGTGTCTGCAAGAGCTGTGCAAGTGTAGCACATGAATGGTGGTAAGATCAGTGTGTTGTGTGAGTGTGAGTACTAGGGCCAGTGGGATCTATTGTAGATGGTCCCGGTTGTAGTGTGGGTGAGGATATCTTCTCTAGACAGTGGAATTGTATTGCGTACATTCCTGTGGCTGGGTAGTGGAGACCCAGACATTGAAGTGAAGGAGAATGAAGACAGAGCTCGCATTAGAAACTTCATAAGGGACATGCTGGGAAAGGGATACTGTTAAGATATTCCTGAGCACTGCCATTTGATGGATGGTAGGGGCAAGGATGGAACTGCAGTTTCTGTCGTTTAAGGTGAGGAAGTTTCTTGGCAGGGTCTCTCCTTTTTTCTATCTCTTATTATTACTTCAGAAAGTTCATGAAAGCCAGGTGGAAAGTATTCACACTTCATTCTGCTCATATTTTTGGATCTCCTTCTTGGAACCAGCCATATCGCTGCCCGCTATGAGAGACATCGCTTGCACAAAGCCCTTTTTTGGAGAGTAACAGGGGAATTAGATTTGAACGAGAACCTACTCAAACTGTGTTTGAAGCCTCCAACATTGGATCTACATCCTCATTTTGGGAAGTGTGTATAATAGTGGAATCTAAACTGATGCACATTTTTCCAGTTCTAAGTTCTTAATGACCAAGGAGGTCAGTGGTTTGCAGACTACTTGAATGACTGATGTCTATCCAGGGCTGGTGTCTACATGAGAGCTTGTCTCCTAGAGGTGAGGAGACATTACCTGAGGCCTGCTCTTACTGATGGAGAGCTAAGGTTCTTCCTAGAGCTACACTGAAACACCAAAAAATACATCAGACACCCATGCATAACTTTAGACTTCCATGCATGCTGTAAGATACTTAAGCATGCCATAAGGCACTACATACCACCATACCACCATGCAGGCATCCGGCCCCATGCTTCACATTGGACATACTCCCACACATATAATCAGATACCCAAACATGATCAGAAGCCATTAGAGATGATAAGACACCAATGCACACCAGACACCCACACGCCAGACATCCACACAAAATACAGGCCCCTATTGTTTCTACCAGTCTCCCACTTACACTTACAAATACACAAGCATGGTATCTGATACCTATGTACACGGTCTGACACTTCTGCACATAGCTTTACACCCATGCACTGTAACTGACAGCAGCATGCATATTTAGACACCCTTTCATTCAATAATACACCTACAAAGAATATCAGACATGCAACCCTTCAGACACTTGTACAAATATTAGCCATCAACCACTGGGACTCACCCATAACTTTTAGATACCCACACACACAACACAACTACAAATGACAGAAACCCTGCAACTCAACCTGACTCATAAGAATGCCAACAAAGACGCAATGTTCAGACGCCCACTCACATGATCAGAGAATATTAGATTCATCAGCCACCCAGGCACTATATCACCCAGTCACGACAAAAGTCACTCTCAGAAATCCATATATGCAATCAAATACCCTTAATCCATGCACACTGGCTAATGCACAAACTACTCAACATAAAAGAATGGAGGCAGAAACAAACAAGTAGCAGAATCCAAGCAGTTTTCTGAGTCAAAATCTCCAAACTCTCATTTATCATCTTTTGGTAGAGCAGGAAAGGGCTGTGAGAGTGCAAATTCCCTCATGTACCCTCATACAAAACTGCATACAAACACGAATATAAAAAACACTCATGCACTCCACAACTATGCTGACATACGAACATCATCTGTTCATATACCATATTCCAAAACATGCATCAAACACTGAGGCACGATATCAGATACCTCACATTCCAATCACTCTCCACAACAACAGACTCCTAAGCTTGTCGTCAGTCACCCATCAAAGCATCACACCCCTTTTCACAAGTTTGGGAGCATATGAAAAGCTCTGGGCACCTAGTAACTGCTCCAGCAGTGCCAGAAAACAGTAGCACCAGACAACCATCAACAGCACTAAGAACTCACGCTAGTGCTAAACATCGAGCAAAAGCTTTAGAAACCTATGTATAGCAGTTAATTGACATGTATAGTGTCAGACTCCCCAGCCCAATGTCAGACACCCAAACACAATGTCAGACACCGAAGCATAAAACCATGCATTCACAGAAGCATTTTTAGAGCAAAAGTCATGCACAGTATCTATCACCAATACACAGCAGACTCCTATAAACTGTGTAAAGACACCTCAGAGCAGCATCAGACATCTTTTCCACTGCCAGATGTCAATGCACAGTATAAGACATCCATGCACACCACTGATAGCAACACACACCCAGGCAAAAACTGTCACATATGATGGTCAGCCAACCAGCACCACAAACATTCTAAAGGTGCCTCCAAACAGAAATATAATGCCTCCAAAACACTCTTACAACACCCCAAACACCAACATGCTGAGCCAGTCACCCACTAATTGCCACTCTATCAGTTTTCATGATGTTTATCGGGTTACTTCGAAAAACTAGAGTAGGTTGCACAGTTAAGGCAGGATAAGGAGAAGGGGGGTTTGGGCACACGTGTAAGGTATGATTTCAATGTATAGGGTTTTGAGGCAAAGTTGCAGCTAAGGTTGGGTGGGTAAATTGCATAGACCTGCCTGGTAGATTGCTGACTTTACCCCTCTAACAGGGAGACCTTGGTAGGAGTTAAACATTGATAAGGGCGGCCTGAGGAGCACCTAGGACTTCTGTGGAATTCACTTATAAGTCAAGGCAGAGACTCTTTCAGTTGGAGCTTCCAACCTACAGCCCAGAAAATCACATCAGCAGCAGATTTGGCCAATGGCCAAGGGAGAGGATGTGATCTTGGTAATGAACCGGTATCTGCCTGGCCTTTGCTAATGCCTTTCTTGGAATTTAAAATCTTTGAAAAGCTTATTCAGCGTTACTACTTGCAAAGATCACATGCACTCACACATGGCAGAATTCGTTTAGGTGTGCAGCTCTTAGGCAAAACAATAAAGCAGAAAGCAGTAGCACTGCCAATACATACAGTGACATACATTATAGTGACATAGCTTTTCAAACAACACAGATCACAAAGATATACAGTACTAGAACCCTTCTTTACAGCCAGTATATTGTACTAAAATAATCGCAATTCAGGTTACTGATTTTGGGAGGGATGGGGCCGATCAGACTGGAAAAGGGGAGACTCAAAAGAATCCAACAATGGACTATACCACAGATTATTCGGCCACGGCCAGGTTAGACACTATACGCAAACACAGCACTTTGACACAAAAGCAGAGGCTTTTTTGGGGGCGCTCCTTCCCTGGAATTAGTGATACTGAATACAACTGCAGTATATAGTTGAACCTTTGGTAAGAAACTCCACAGAAAATGTGGGGATGATCACTTTCTGAGGGCGATAAGCAGGAAGTGATGCAATTGGAGCATGGTGTGGTGGTGGGAGGTGAGTAGGTTGTCGATATCTGTCACCAACCAAGCCGCGGCCCATGCAGGTAAGAGCGGTGAGGCAGTGAGTTCGGGTGGGGGGAATTTCAAAGGACGATGATGAGGGAAAATGAATTATTCATTTAATTTTACCTTGTCATTGTACATCAAAATCCCCCCCCACCCAGCCCCACCGCCCTTACCTGCATGGGGCGTGGCTGTACCTACCTTCCAATGCCCCACCATCTCATAGATTAGGACTGCTGTGCAAGTGCACATTGCCGAAGGTGTGACTGCTCCTCACTGCAGCTCCAACTCATTGTGTACATATGCCTGACATCTGGAGGAACGCACAGAGGTAGTAAATTATTGCTTGCATTTTACAGGTGAAATGGAAGCATTCCAGTTGCAAATGGTATCACAGTGACACCCAAATGTGGCTTTCGCAAATTAACTTCTTACATTTTACTGCATGTGCTGCACTGTTGCTGGGGCTCGAAGATCAGTGCTATGTCTACCTCAAGATGGTGGTTAGAGCCACAGTGTCAAGCTGAATGTGGCAACGCTAGTCTTGTAAAAAACAGTGCACTCTTAAACCTGTTACTGTTGAAGGAGTTACTGCGCGACACCAAGCATTCTATCAGTGAATAAAAGTAAACTTTTTATGTACGTGGCAAAGAGCACGAGGAACAAAAATGTTTTATGGGAAGCCTAGTGGAAGGCAGTCTAAACTTCATAAATGTTAGTCACTATGAAGAGGGAGGTTTGCTTTATTCAAAGATGGACTTTTTTTTTTGCAGATTTCTCTCTCCTCAGAGTTCAAAACTGCAGGACCTTTGCAACTCTCTGGAATTGTGGAATTGAGCTCATGATTACCTGCTGATGTTCCACAAAAGGGGTGGCAAATAGTCTAATCCCCCACACTGCTCGCCTGTCTCCCTGTGAGCTTGCTAATAAGCCGTATCTCACCTAGTATGTGAAAGCGCTGAATCTGTGGTGTGGCTGCTGCACACGTTGCACCAGTGTCTGTCCATGGAGCTCAGAACACAAAAGCAGGGCTCATTGTCCGTGAAAAAAAAAATATTGTAATGTAGCCAGCATTACAATTCCTTGAGTAACAGTATAAGTGGCTAGAGCCTCATTATTTTGAAAAGGGTATATGACTTGCGCTCTAAGACATGGAGCAGATGGAAGTCAAAAACCTTTGCTGACTTACAAATCGTGATTTACATATTTGTATGCACTGGCGGTGGTTGTATGATAGAGGCACGCATGGGTAAACCACGCATGCCTCTACCATGCAGCCCGTACCACGAATGCATCTTGACCATGCATTCCTTTATCATGCATGCCTTTACCACACAATTTTGTGGTAAAGGCATGAATGGCAAAGGGGTATGCATGACTAAGGTCACCACTACTCCAACCCCCCTCCACCTGCCCTAAGATACAAACCCCTTACCTGCCCTCCCCCCTGAGGCCCAAAACCTTCCCACCCCAACCTCACTCCCACACCTGCGCTGTCCCTAAAAACTGCCCTAACCCTTTCCACTGCCCTTAAGCCTAAAACCCTACCCTCAATTTAAAAAACTACCTGAGCCCTAAAAACTACCCTGCCCTCTCCTTAGCCCTAAAACCCACCCTGACTACCCATTTCCCTCTCCCTGAGGCCTATAACCCTGCTCCTTTACCTGCACTACCCCGACCCCCTCCACCCCCACGCTATCCTTAAAATGACCCCAACCGCTTTCACTGTCCTTAGGCCTAACACCCTAACCTTGAATTAAAAAAACTACCCCGACCCCCCCACCAGCCTTAAAATGTACCCCGACCCCCCACCAGCCTTGAAAAATACCCCTAACCCCCTACTAGTTCTGAAAACTACTGTGAATCCCCCATCAGCCCTGAAAACTACCCCAACCCCCAGCCCTGAAAACTACCTCGACCCCCAGCCCTGAAAACTACCTGACCACCAAGCCCTGAAAACTACCCGACCCCCCCAACCCTGAAAACGACCCCCCAACCCATACAGCCCCAGCCCCACTTACCTCACCGCATTCTCTGGCTCTCTTCCTGGCGTCTTCCTGCTTTCGCAGAGCAGCAGGCAGCGGCTAAAACGCAGAATGCCTTAACCACGCATATGAATGATTAAGGCAAGCGTAGTAGCGCTTGTGTGGTCAGAACATGCGTGGCTGTGGCCGCAGTGTTCCGAATGTTTCCCACTGGCGGCTGGCACAGTGACACTGATAAACGCTGTTGGACAGCTTCAAACCCTGTACAGATGAGTCTGTTATCTTTGGAAACTCTGCTGCAGGATGCTTGTTGATGCAGTGAGATTAGGCAGCTACTTATCACTCATGGAGTTAAGGGCAAGAAACACTGAGGGCCTGAATCACAAAGGTACTTACATCTAGTAAAGTTATGAGTGTGGAGTCTCTACATTTGTGCCAGAATCTCCGCACTCATGGTGGAATCTCTGCACGGCACACTGCAAAGAGTGTGCCATGCGGAGATTCCACATTCAGTGAGGAGACTTTGCACTTGTAACTTTACTACACGTAAGTACCATCGTAAATTGGGCCCTGAGTGACCACTATGCTGATAGATTCAGCATGAAGAATTATCATTTCAAATGAGAGATGTATCATTTATAGCAAATAATGTGCTGCTTCCGAACCCTACACATCTCCTGCTGCTTGCTATTGCTCTTGAAGCACTTATAACACTTCTAGCATCCCTACCTTTCAAATTACATCATGCCTGTTGTCATAGGACTCCTTCCTCATGCGTCCTTCACTGCACCTGCTTCCTACCAAGACCCTGCCTTCCAGCACAGAGTACAACCAGCCTGCCGAGTCAGTGCTGCTGCCTTACTTATGCAGCACTGAAAATGCTCTGCTGACTTCAGTCAATATTCCAGTAAAAGTTATTAGTTTAGAAATAGAATTTCTGGACGGGGTCAAAGGAGGGATTTAATCACTTAGGAGAGAGTTTCAGTAGTAGAGGAGGGACACAGGAATAAGTACACACCATCTACTGGAGGTAGGAGCTCACAGCCGATATGATCGGCCCAAACACTTTCAGTTTCAGCAGAGGGCTGATTAGATCGCCCATGGCACTTCTTACCAGATCAGCAATGAGCAACTCCATTTTCTGAAGATCGCAGAGTGACAGTCACCTCGTCATCTAAATGTGCCCTGAAACTCTACTGTAAAGGAATACTCGTAGAGAGATCTACTTCATATTTCTCCGCTAATTCTGTCAGCTGATCATGAGTAGTGGATGCACGCTTTCTAATTTCCTTACTCAGGTATATCAGCTCATTTTCCTGGTATTTATTCAAGTGTGAAATGTCTAAACATACCCTAATTATTTTTCCAATTCCAACTTAAATTTCAGTACATCTAAGCGTCTCACCCTTTCTTTCTTGGATGGTCTCTCTGTATCTCTTGTTCTCCTATTCTCAGGAGTTTTCATAAACCATGGGAAATGATCCCTTTTTCAACTGTGCAGTTGGAGCTATTAGAATAATCCTTCACCCTTCTTTTAAAGTCTGAACATTCTGTGGTGGAGTCCAGGAAACAATGTGTGAGTTTTGCGACATCCGGATAAACCTTGTTGCAGCTACTCCCCCTAGGGCTTCAGGAACAGTGGAATTTGGAGCAATGTTTACTGGTACAGATTCAACAGGAATTGCTAAAGTCTGAGCTGATATGTCTTGTGATGCTGGTGCAGGAACAGTCACAATAGACACTGAAACACCTGGAGCTATGACAGTACTGGCTGCTTCGGGGGGTGTAGCTTCATTTGTTCAACAGGGGCTGTGGCCACTGAACCACTAGCAGTTGTAGCATTATTTGGACCTAGTTATGAAGCAGCATAAGCCTGTGGACATGAGGAAAGCAGAACATCCAAAATATCATCCCCAGAATCACTATCAATATCAGTTTTCTTTGCAGTCTCATCTTCATTTCCCTTCTTTCGAATGTTTTGTTGTCAATGCAGAATACATTCTAGCTCCCTCAACCAAACATTTCCTCCACCTTTGCTGTTCTTCATCCCATTTAGCATCAGCGTAATTATGCACTGCTCTTTCTGCTCTATTCTGATGCATTTCTTTCTCTTTGGTATGAGCTGCCTAATCCCAGGCATTTAATGCTTCATGTTGTGTTGGTCTGAAAGGTGGTTTCATTTCATATAGTTTTCACTTACAAATACTCAATAACCTTTAAATCAAATGTATCATATGTGGAAATCTTAATGCACCCTCCCTTTCGGTGATCTTGTACCATTGACAAAGCCACAAACGTGTACAGAGCCGTACGTTTTTCACCATATAATGACCTGGTGTACTTCCAGCGGAGTCTCCTTGCCCTTAAGGACAGAGACTCACACATCACCTATTGTTAAATCTCTAAGAGTTTTAAAGAACTTCATGATAACAACGATTTCAACAATAAATGGGCAAAGTCGATTGAAATATTTCCAATGATCTGTTCAAATCACAGTTCAATACACATCAATATTCTCACCCAATCTCAGTTCAGTCCTTTCTTTAGTAAACCTATCACCGTGTGGCACTAAATGACTTACTGACCAATCCCAGTGCAGCAGTATCTGATGCAATTCTCACTACTCGCAGCAGCCCTTTACAATTTTCTTGTACACCAAATTCCACAACTTTAAGCCAGCACAGTAAACAAATAACTCTTGTCTGCTTCACTAAAGAATTCAAAGTAGTTCATTATCACAAATTTTGGCCATAAATAACACTTTCAGCTTTCACACACATACACAGATGATTTCTCGACCAGCAGAAATCATCCTGACTGATATAGTTTTCACTTTGCTTAATAGGCTCTACTAACACTAATCACTATTAGTACAATCACAAAACCTGTTAAAGTCCCCATCTCAATTGTGCGGTAGATGGTACCTCACAAACCGATACTACAAAACCTTAATAGACAAGTAATACCACCATATCTCTTATTTATCTATCTTATCCTGGAATCCTGGACTACTCTGAGTCAGATAACAACTTCAACTGCTTAGCATCAAACATGAATGCAAAATTTCACAAATAAACCTTAAACATTACCAGAACACAGGACGCTCAAAACTATAATGTAAGCTGAAAATTCACAATTGCGATCCACAACCCTATTGATATTCACACCTCCACCACTGTAAAATGCTTCTAGAATTGCCGACCTACTTCAGTATTCACATTTGGGCTACGGACTGTAGGGTCATGGCAATTCTAATCTTGGGCAATTTAATAAAATTGCCTCCTTTTCCTCCGTGACATTAACAGTCACTCTGCTACCACTTGCCGGAGCTGGGATTCTTGTATCTCAATAATCAAGTGTAATCGTCAAATAACCCCTGCCGTGGTCATATGGACCTTTTTTAATCAACAAGTAGATTTGATAAGAGCAATCATTTACATCAAACACTATAAACAGTGAATTCCAATTGGGGCTTCACAAGAATCAATAAAAAGAATTGGTGTGAGTTAAAGGATTTTAATAACAAATTCATTCAAAATTGATTTATTAATTTAGTCAATATTAAAATGTAGTTATCATTAATACAGGTTTAAATAATCCATCAATCGGTATTTCAAAACAGGATTAAATACCACATTAGTAAGAATTACAAATAAAATAGAGGGAATATAGCAAGTGTGTTCCATAAAGGAATCCCCTAATCTAAAATTATAGGGATTTGGACATAAAAGTCAATTTCTTCAATAAGCAAGATAAGGTGTCAGTTTTGGATTCCCAAATGAAGGGTTCTGATGAGAGAATGAATGAAGCTTTAGCACTTAAGCAATAGAAAATTGCAAAGCTGGAAAGCATTCACAGCTACAAATCAGCAGGCATGCCAGGTCTTTGAGTAAAAAACGGGAAGTGCTCAAATTGCGTCACTTTTATCCAGTCTCGCTCTAACTAAACTAAGGAACACACACTAATATAATTTTGCTAGCTAAGTGTATCTGAAACAAAACTTGCATTCCCCATTCCCACCAACCAATCAATTCTCTGCAAACTCTGGGAGAAGATAAACTCCCCTGTTTCCCACGTCTTCACAGTGAAGTGCAGAATTGAGTCCTTGAAAGGTTACACTGATTACATCTTGTGGCTCAGACAGTTCTTCCCACAAGTCACGATGTCTGTGATCTCTCCTCCTGGTGAGAATCTCACTATCAATTGTCTAATACACAAGTGCCTATTTACTAGCTCCCAGAAGGCTTCTGGAAAACGATGGCATCTGCAGTGGAAGAGAAAAACATCTTGTGCAAGATAATCAGATTAAGGTGAAAACAGGACTCTTAACACTAATGTTTAAAGTTGGCATTTAATATGACTTCAGTAGTCATGCTAACTTAAGTCAGTACATTACATTATTTCAGGTGTGCTTTCAACATCTAAGTATGATTACCTACTACAAATTTGCATTCATTATGCATGTGTTATTCAGCATAGAAATGTGCACTTTTCAGTTAAATGTGTTTCATTTGCAAAATGAGGAAATTCACTCTCAATATTGTGTCATGTATCGATGCCTCGTTAAAACGTTGGTACCAGACAATACCCACAAATTAATGGGCCACAAAAAATGGCCTTGAACTATTTATAAATATTGTGTGGCAGAATATAGTCCTCATAGGAGATATCATTTAAGAGTTTTATTAAAGTATCTGCAACATTTCAACTGATTTTCTAAAGCCATTTAGAGCAACAGTGAAGACTGTTAAAATCTGTACGATGTTACGGTGTTCCCTGTTTTTTTACAAAGCAGCCATTATTTTGGTCAGTGTATCTAAGTAGGTTTTGATAAAATGTTTAGTCTCTGTGATGGCCTGCATTATAACCATATAATACCCTTCTGTTCTTTATTGTTACAACATTCTGCAATTGCATTATTTTTATAATGCAGAGAACACTCACAAAGATATGATTTAGGATCACAGTGAGGTAACAGCTTCTATCCAAGGCTAGTCATTTGATACTTCTGGCACGGCTTTGACAACACGTTTAGGCATCACAAAGGCTAGGGCATGAAGTGAAAGTAAACAGAACTGAAAGTGTCATGTTCACAGTCCGTAGTTTACTCCTTCTCCTTTCTCTGTCCCCACCCTAACAAATAGGAGGATGTTGAAGAAGAGCTAGGGGTGAAACAATGAGTCAGTCTTGTGATGTCACTGACGGTCACAGGGTGTGTCATCTAATTTTTGCTACTCCAGGCATTTTGGTGAATCAACATCTATGATCAATAAAAGGCTTGAAGCTGATCAAACACAGAGTAATGCAGAGCACTCCTCAAAAACCTACAACCACTCACTGTGTTACTCCCTATGATATCAACTGAGAACTCTGATGTAGATACCAAGATGCACTTAGAACTCTACTTTGATAACAACTACGAGCCAGGGTTGGTACCTGTGGATGCTACTGTGAGTTATTGAGGAAAGGAAGGTCAACCCACCTTGGGAATAATAGTTGAGCCCTGCATGTTACCTACCAACTCATGGAACATTCTCATATTCTCCACTCACTCTGCAAAATGAAATATAATTCAGTTCAGATAAAGGGAGTAGTTGTCACTTTCTAGTTACCAAGGTAGGAGGAGTGATTACTAATGGTCTGCCGAGAAAAGACACTTAAGAAGAAAAAAATATCGGAAAAACCCTGTGACTGTGTTGTGACAAAGAGGAGTTCAGGTTTCGTTTAATAGGGCAAAACATGAATCCGGAAACTTGAAAACAGGCAATGTTGGATTGATCTTTTAGAAATAACATATTGATGAAGCAGATAAACTGCTGAATCCTTCTAGCTGACATATAAAATTGATTTCGACAACTTTAATTGACAAATGACAAACATGCACAAATTTTGCTAAATATATGCTGGTGAATGATGAGAATTAGATCATGAAATGTCTTAATTACTGCATCGTAAAAGTATGTAGAAGAGTGTAGGTTAGATAAAATTATTAATTTGAATAACATAGGTTCATGATTACTAAATTGCATTGGTATAGTTTAACTTGTAGTAGAAAAATGAAAGTGATGACTCACGCATTATAAAAGATTCATAAACCATCTTCATTAATTAACAATGTGCATGAAGAATTAGTGAAACTAATGTAATCTAGATGACTTTATGTGTGTATTTTAGGAGTCTCATTTTAAAACTCCATGTTTTGCATACGTGAAAATATGCACCAAGTGGGGAAAGAGAAAAGGATGCTACACGTTTATAATGAGATTAAATATTTTGAAACTTTCAGAGAATAATCTTCATATATGTACTAATGAGAATGACTAGAAACAATATTAATATTTTATGTTTTGAAACAATTTTACACGTTGGTACTTTGAAATTGTAGTAATATGTCATACTTATATGTGCTAATTTCAATGAAACTAAAATGCTTTATGAGTGAGAATGAGTTTAAAGAAATATATAAGGATCTCAAGATTCTAGAAAGAAATGTATATTTCCTTTTTTTATATTCTATATTTCATGAACCAAATTCAATTTGGGCCTCCATTTTCCTTACTTGCTTGCATTCCATTCTTATGAAAAGGCTTCGTAAACTTACAATGTGGAATGAAACTATGTTTCATAGAGGGAGTTACCATGAGCAAACTAGGTCTATTTGCAAAATATTTTGTTACTCTGGGAACATCTGCTGTGAGAAACTGTCCACTTGAACTCACTCAAGTGCTTCTGCAAAAGGACCTTTGTTGAAATCATATACACTGGATGGCTTAGTTGATGATAACCACCTTCTTGCTATAATATGTGTCTTCTTTATGCTGCATGGCAATCACCCTATACGAACTGGCCAATGGACTGAGTGGTATGACCAGATGAGGTGACCCAGGAGGTGTCACCCTGTAACTTGCAGATTATAATACTCAGTGTGTGATGGAGTGAGGTGGAGACCCTTTTCTTCTTTCTTTGTAGAACTTGCTCTTTTGCGGACTAAGAGACATCATTCATTCCTTCCAGACTCCATTGGCTGACGCATACGCTGTTTGCTCTAATTCCAGGCTACTTTCCCCCATGCGAGAGAACCTTTGAGCTGAGATGGTTCACGTTCTTTCCTGAACTCTTCTAGAGATTTTGTAATGGACGGGCCACAAAAATATACATTTGATTATTCTGCACTGCTAAATTTAAATGCCTGATATTGATGGATTTACTCTTCTTAATTTTACTGATAAAACTAAACCATCCTCAGCCCTGTTTCTGTCTCTCTGTCTTGTCTTCAATTATTGATTGCACATTCCCATTTGAGTATTAGTGATGGACGGGTATCTAAATAGAGAGATCTCTGGATATCAGATTCTAATGTTACTATTCTGCACAGCTTTAACTGAATTATTGGTTTGTATAATTTTAGTCTGACTGAATTTCTTCAGGAGATTTGATAAATCTGTATTTGTATAGTATAGGTTTGAGGGTTATATATATATAAATTTGATTACTAGTTTGTAGGTCAGGTGCCCAATTCCTGGTCCTCATTGGATAACTGAATTGGATCCCCTATATCCTACCCCTCTCTGCACGATTAAAGATCCATCGGAAGACCAAGCAAATGAGCCTGAAGTATAGTGTCAAGAAATAAAGTGAGGTATAGTAAATGGGCCAGTGGTGCAACAACAATTTTATAACTTGTATGGCAATGACTAAATGCTAAAAGCAGGGCTGGACTGCAGAGTGCTCCTCGCCATGCCCCAGACTACTGCTATAAGACTGCCCTGCTATCCTAACAGGGTGCTTCCCGAGGTGAAGAGTAAACATGGCTGCCGTACTCCAGAAATGAAACCTGACCTGAAGGTGGTTCCACCCGGAAGGTAGTAAGAGAGAGTCAAGATGCTGGACAAATGTGAAATTCGGATCATTGTACTTCAACCATTGCTGACAGCAGAGCACCCAGCGCTTGATCATCGGAACATGGGTTAATACCTGCAGGACTGCATGACACCATCGTGCTCATAGCCTGAGCAGCAACTTAACAGTTTGCCAGGAAAACAGCAATAGAAATGACTATCCACATTGACTGGAGCAGGAGGTTTCAGCCAAATGAATGGATTTGGAACATATGGTTTGAGCTGTGATGCATGAAAGGTTTGAAGCATTTTCTACAATGATAGAAGTGGAAGGCAACTGGATAGGTTTTTGCTGATAGTAAAAGGTGCAAAGAGAACATATTCTCAGACAAGTAGCCAATTGCCAGGTAGGCAGGAATCTAGAAGATAACCATATTTTACTACATAGATGGAACTATGGTGTTGGACTTCTGTGCATATCTGGTCTTTCTTTTATGACTTGCTTAGAGCGATGAAAATTCCTTATGATCTTTTTTCTTTGTTTTTGCAATCTTTCTATAAAATCTGAAGCTGCACGAACCATGGGAATCAATGAGGGTGCATCTTTGAAGTCTTGATGAAACCCTTGGAAACAAAATAAAGGAGATACTTGGCTGCGTGTTTAAAATGAATGTAGGTGGATTTGCCAAGTGGAAAGATCTCTACCTATTGTTTTGACCTGTGTTCCGAAACCAAATGTATTCTAAACTTTGGTTGAATATTGCCGTCTTTACAATAGTCTGAGGATGAAAAACAAATTGATAAATGTACTGGTATCTTCAGACAGAAACATTATACATTATGATGAGAATCATTTGTTATCGCTATAATGGTTGAGGGTTCTAATGGCAAAACAGTTGCTCTCTGAAAAAGACGCTTTTGGTGCTGGACCTGCAGCCATTCATCGGATTGCTGGCTTCTGCTCTAAAGTCCACAGCCATGGGGCACACAGAAGAAAGTGGGCTTCACAGGGAAGTTCTGCTGTGGTAATTGTTATACATGGCCTAAGGCAGTTGGTGACCTCTCTGAGTTTGTTTTCAATCTGAGCAGTCACAGACCTTTAATATGTTTCCTTGTATAATGCGAGGAAAGACGCAATGCCTCTGTGTTGCCCTCTTTTCATTATGACTTAGAAGAAATCACATTGTTTGCATTGTGAAGTACTAAGACATATAAGCCTGGCAATGTCATTCTAATACATGGCAAACTGTTTTTTAACCGTCAAAATGATAGTGCAACTTTAAAGAGCATAGGGCCACATTTATCATGCATTTTACCGGTTGCAGACGGCCTAATTTGCAGAATCGGGCAGTTTGTGACCGGTAAAATGCATTTTAGTATGTATAAATTCCAATTTGCGATTCGGTAACATGATACCAATTTACAATTTGGAATTGCGAATACATACCGATTTGGTATGAGGAAGGGGCATGTTTAGGGCATCCCTTCCTAATACCGAATCACAGCGGTATGTAGGAATGTTTTGCGACCGAAATGGGATCGCCAAATATTTGCATTTTACCACCTACTTCACTTAGGTGGTGACCCATTTGCATTCCCCTTTGTGAATGTTCGTAAAATATTTTAGGAGTAGGCAATGGGCTGCATTTTAAAAAAATGATTGCTTTATTTAAAAAGCAATCACAGACATGGTGGTCTGCTGACCCCAGCAGGCAACCATCCCTGATTAGCGATTCCTAATGGGTTGCAAATTGTGACCTGCCTCACTAATATGAATGAGGTAGGTCGATTTGCGACCTATTGGGAAAAGCTAAATGAAACTCATGGAGTTAAATACATTCAAATAGCGATTACCTATTTGCATTTCGTAGAAAATTGCAATTGGGTAATCTCTATTTGAAATAATGATACCTGTGGCCCTTACGGTGTTGCATGGGTAAAAACATTGGGATGAATATAATTAGGAACAGTTTGTTCATCCCTGCTACATATTCTCTGAAGTTTAACTGATTGTTGGCAGACCTCTGTTTGATATTCTGTCCATTTCACCAGGAAAAGCACACTGACAGTAAAATGAAAAACTTGTTTTGTAAAGGGAATTTAATTAGCAAACTTTACATTAGGAAATCCTTAATCATGCACAAAAAACAGTAGCATCTTAGGTGACTCGCTAATTTCAGCTGATTGAAAAACAATGTATGGTTGCATCTGCCTCACACCATGGTCATATAATCACACTGTCACACCCTGTCAAAGCTTGAATACTTCAAACTCTTCACAACATTTAGGGAAACAGGAAAGTGTAAATATTCATATGAATGCACAGCACATTCTTTTTGAACCATAACGTATAAGGCTTCATCCAAGTTTAAATCGGACGTTGCAGTGACAGACACATAATCCTTGCAAAATCCATTCTGAGCCAAACATGTACATTTAAAACAATCTCTAACAGCTTAATGAGTGATGAATGCACTTGAGGAAAGCTTAAAGTAGCTAAAACTAGTAAAGATAGAATTAGTATGTGATCGTGTGGAAAGAAAATGTCCCATCTTTTGTAACAGAAAACTCTATACACATCTAGCCAACAACCAGTGAGTAGAACATTGCACCATCTTGGCCAGAACTAATGGGAGACAAAAGCCTGCATTATAATAATAACTGCATGGATAACCACTCAAGGAAGCAAGCACTACAATAGAGCAAACATGAAAATGGAGCAATGCAAGCTAAAACATAAAATGCATAGTTCTACAAAGACACAGACACTGTAGAATAACTGTAAACACATAAAAAGCATGCCATTCAAACTCAGCCATGTTATGTTATGTTATGTGAATTTGTAGAAAGCAGTTAATTAGCCAAAAAAGATTGGTGCTTCTATCAAGTACACATATGACTTATTGACAGATCTAGGATATAGAAATCGTAATGGAAAGCTATCAGAAGATCAACCAGCCTCTTTAACTTTTCGTGGGCCGATGGGGTCTTCCATTATAGATTTTACATTTGTCCATTATGTTTATTTTCATTTATGTAAAAAATATTCCATTATACCAAGATCCGAGAGTGATCATGATCCTCAAAGGTTAGTCATCAGCATTAAGCATGATTATTGGGAAACCCATGCAACGGCCAACAGTGGCAGATTGACTGCTGTGAATGGGAAAAGACTTATTTGGAACAATATGTTAAAAGTGAAGTCATCTAAACTTGAAGAAACCATGGTATCTAGTACCGAAAAACATATTGTTCTATTAAAGACAGGAGACGGCTGGTTGAATGCCTGGCAATCTATTCTAAAAAATATATTATCTAGTCTTGTGGCAAGTATACAGGAGTCGTGACCAAACATTAACGCAACGAAGACTTCAGAATTAACCGAATCAAAGAGAATCTATCGCAAGAAGATGCGACATATCTTAAAACTCCCGATCTCTAATGAGCGCAACTCGATAATACAAGACATAAAGAAAGAATTTAAGAATAGGAATTTACAGATAAAGAGGGATAGTGTGAACACTGCCTATGCTACATTATACCATGCTATATCGACTAGGAATGAGCGAGCTTTCTGGTCCCTGGTGGGACCCGGCACAAATTCATATAAACAGCCAGAAGACCTATTTATCCCAAGCAATAAGTGGGAAAATCACATCAAAGCTCTATACAAATCATCTGTAACATGTAAATATACGACATCTAAAGCTGATGGAACATTTGCAGAAATAACAGAAGAAGAAATTGTTGAACTAATAACGAGTGCTCGCTCATCCAAGGCAGCAGGACCAAATGGTATCCCTATAGACTTGATAAAGTTAAACATAACCTTTTGGAGTGCAATGCTAAAACAACTGTTTTCACAGGTAATCAAATATGGAATAATACCTTCTTCCTGGAAAGGAGCGATTGTCCATCCAATTTATAAGCGAGGCCCTAAAGATGATCCGTCCAGCTATAGACTAATAGCATTGTTAGATTTTGAAGGGAAACTGTTTGCAAAACACCTTCAAAATAAACTAAGGTTATGGGCGGAGGAAAAATCATTAATACCAATAACTCAAACCGGATTTCGCTCAGGGTGTTCGACACTTGATAACATCACTTCATTGGCCCTATTAGGAAAAAAGGCAAGCATGCGGAAGATAACGTTATACGCCTGTTTTGTGGATTATTCCACAGCATTTGATAAGGTTAACCGGCAAAGGCTGTGGAGTAAATTAACAGCATGGGAGGTGGATCTGAACCTTCTGAATTTTATTATTGGCCTGCATTCGGAAACATGGCTTAGGGTGAAATTGGCTCATGATAATACATTATCACCAAAAATGGATACCACAAATGTTCTTAAGCAAGGCTGTGTCCTTGCTCCACTGTTATTTCCTTTGTATATTGCAGATATAGATTTGATGCTAAATTCAGATATGGGCGTGGCACCTAAACTAGGAGGCAAAAAGATACCATATCTAGCATATGCAGATGATTTAGTAACCTTGTTCCTAACTCCAAAAGGACTCCAGTATCAACTGAATCAACTACACACGTATAACACAATGAATGGTTTGATAGCTAACTTGTCAAAAACAAAAATTGTGACGTTTGGACAGTCTATACAATCTAGGAAGTGGACTTTAGGAGAAAACTTAATTGAGGTAGTGGAACAATATAATTATCTCGGCGTAATCTTTGACAAAAAGTTATGGTCAAACCATAAGGTTAGTAAGAATGCAAAATCAGCAGCTCTTACTAAATCAATCTTGAGATTCATGAAAATGTTTGGAGGAAATGCAATTATCCCATCACTTAAAGTACTACAAATGAAAATGATTCCATATTTACTATATGCATCTCCAGTTATGAACAAGAAAGTCATCCTTGAACTTGAGAAATGCTTTATGAAATGTGTACACACCATACTTCATTTAAGACAGGCAACTCCGCATTGTACGATAAGATTGGAATTAGGTCTAAAATCTCTGGAAACGTTGCATAAGAGAAGTTGTGTTAACTATATTATTGATTGTGCTAAGGCTGATTCATGCACACTGAAATATCTAATATTTGAAGAACTCCGGAGCAAAAAAGTCAGAGATTTTCAACTATATAGTATAATGATGGAAAAAGGATCTTATGACCTGCCTGATATACAGGAGATGGGGCGAATGACCAGGGACGTGCGGAAAAACCTAATACGTAATACTCTAATGACAAAGCAGTGGAATTTAGAACTTCTACAAGCTGGGAAATATAAACATACTGACGTAGTAATTGATACTTATACCTTACAGGCTCAAGAATACTTGGGATGGAACTTGTCCAGTTACATAAAATGGAAATACTTAAGGTTTAGACAATTTTAAATTCCGATAGGGGAGTTTGAAGGGACTTGGAACCAGGCACTTAAAGGTATACAAGTATGTCGACTTTGTGGAATCGGTAAAGAAACTCTTGAACATTTAATGTGCATCTGCCCGAAGCTGTTGCCCATACGGAGGATATACTTACGCCCCTTGTTTAATAATGCTAAAATAAGAACAACTGCAGAGGCTGTACGCTATTGTTTCAGGCTCAAAGAGGACAGTGCAATTATAAGGAAGGTTCAGTTTTTAGAACATGTCTATAAAACATTAACTGCTTAGACTGCTTTTAATATATGGATATATATATATATGCATAAACTTGGTATTATGAATTATGTATGTTCTTTTATATGATGTTTAATCATGGAATTTTTTTATCTCTATGTTTGTATTTTTTCTTTTATTGTAATCAAATGATTAATACAAAAAAGTATCTTAAACTAAACTAATCACCCGTAAGGATATCCAGGCACTGAGTAGGGCAGGCCTGATGGGGAGGAGTAGATCATGCCTGTTTCATCTGTAAGAGCCATGTCTTGAGGTTCCTTCAGAAGTACATGAGTGAGGGGGAGGTTCTGAGGTGTTTTGGGAGGCTGTTCCAGGTCTTGGCTGTGAGTTATGCGAAGGAGCATCCTCTGCTTCTGGTCTTCTTGATGTGAGGTAGGTGTGCTTTTGCCTGAAATGCAGATCAAAGGTAACTGGTGGGTTTGTAGAAGTTGAGGCGGTGGTTGAGGTAAGCTAGACTGGTGCTGTAGAGAGCTTTTTAGGCGTGGGTGAGTAGCTTGCACTTACATCGTTCCTGGACTGGAGCCAGTGGAGATTGTTGAGATGTGGAGAGATGTGTTTATTTTGCGGGATGTTCAGGATGAGTCTGGTGGCGTTGTTCTGGGTGGTGTGGAGTCGACGTAGGACATGGGCTGAGGTTCTGATGTAGAGGGTGTTTCCGTAATCAAGTCTACTTGTGATAAGAGCCTGGGTGACTGTTCGTCTGGTGTTCAGTGGGTTACACTTGAAAATCTTGCGTAGCATTCTCAGGATGTGGAAGCATGATGAGAAGATGGCGCTGATCTGTCTGCTAATGGGGAAGTTAGTGTCCACGACGATCCCGAGGTTTTTGGCATGGTCCGTAGGGACCAGTTCGGAGGGCCACCAACAAGCATCACAGGGGGAGTGGTTGTTGCCGAAGATCAGGACTTCAGTTTTGTCTGCGTTGAGCTGGAGGCAGTTGTTTTTCATCCCGGCAGCAATGTTCTTCATGCAGTTGGTGAAGTTTTCTTTGGAGGTGCAGCTTGAGTTGGCAAGGGAGAGGATGAGCTGTGTGTCGTCAGCGTAGGATACTATGATGATGTTGTGGGCTCTGACGATGTCAAAGAAGGGCGTCATGTAGACGTTGAAAAGTGTTGGGCTGAGCGATGACCCTTGAGGGACTACGCGAATTAGTTTCTTGGTTACTGAGGACTAGGGGGGAAGTTTAACTCATTGAGTTCTGTCCTTGAAGAAGGAGGATAGCCACTTGAGGGCCGGTCCACAGATACCCAAGTGCTGAAGCTTTCTGATGAGTGACTTGTGGCAGACCTTATCGAAAGCAGCAGAGAGGTCAAGTGCGGCCATTTCTCCTCAGTTGAGGATGCTTCAGATGTCATTGGTGACTGCAATGAGGGCTGTTTCTATATTGTGGTTAGTGCAAAAGCCTGACAGAGAGCTTTCTAGGAGCTGATGGATTTCTAAGTGGTCTGTGAGTTGGGTATTGATGGCTTTCTCAATTACTTTATCTGGAAAAGGCAGTAGTGAGATGGGTCTGTAGCTACTGAGGGTGTTGGGGTCCGCTGTTGGTTTCTTCAGTATGGCATTGACTTTTGCATTTTTCCAGTAAGACATGAAGGTTGGAGGTGTTTATGCAGGTGTTGATGATAGTGGTGAGTGAGGGAGAGATGATGATTCTTCCAAAGTTGTATATGAAGTGGGGGTAAGGGACTGAGGGGGCTTCTGAGTGGATGGTATTCATCAGGGCAGGGGTTTCTTCATTGAGAGGGGCTTCTAGTTGCTATTTGTCAATAAAGGAGGTGTCTGTTTGGTCGGGGGAGTTCGTATTGGTATGCAGTGTGTCAAATGTGTTGTAGGTCTTGACAATCTTCTGTTCGAAGAAGTTTTAGAGGTTATTGCAGAGTGCTTGCGATGGGATAATGTCGTTGTTGGCAGCTGCAGGATAGGAGAACCCCTTGATGATGATGAAGAGTTCTTTGTCATTCTTGGAATCTGGCTTTGAGCCTGAGAGTTAGGGACTTTTTCTTTGCATCTCATAGCTGTTGGTGGTAGAGGTTAGGAGCTGCTTTGTATGTGGATGTTGCGGTTGTGTTTTCGTCAAGTCTCCATTTTCTCTCACATTATTCGGAGTGGCGCTTGGACTCTCTGAGGTTGCTAGTGTACCAGCTGGGTCGTTTGGTGTTTTGTAGGTCTTGTTTCTGGTGGGAGCGATTGGCTCAGTCGGCAAGCTATTTATTGTAGAGCTTAGTGTCGACATCAAGGTTCCCCTATTGGCTGGGTGGGTGTTCCTGTAGGGTCTTGGTCCAGTTTTCTTCGGATTTTTTGCCCCAGTGTCTTGATGGTGCTTTGGTTTTTTTTGGTGGGATGACTTGGTGGGTGGGTATCTTGAAATGTATGTTATTGGGGTCGGACCATGTGAGCGGGGTCGTGTGGGTGGAAGTCATCTTGTTGTTGGAGGAGAAAATAGGGTCAAGGTTGTGCTCTGCCATATGGGTTGGTCCTTGGATGAGCTGGGTGAGTCTGAGGTTGCTGAGGCTGTTGAGGAGGGCCGTGGAGTTGGGGTCTGTGATGTCTCCCAAGTGGAAACTGAGATACCTGAGGAGGATGTAGTTGGTTGATCTGATGGAGAGGAGAGCAACAAAGTCTGCAATGTGGTTGCAGAATTCCGCTCGGGCCCCAGGGGGCAGTAGACCAGGGTTTCCTTTGGGGTGGTGTTGTAGTCCATTTGTATTTTCAAGTGGAGGTGTTCCATGAGGTTTGTGTCCGAGTCCATGGAGGTGGTGTCATCAATCTTGTTTTTGTAGTTTATCGCGATTGCTCCACCTGGTTTGTGGATTCGGTCCTGGTGTATGATTTTGTAGGCGGGCGGGATGGCTGTGACAATGTACGGGTTGGAGGCTGGGTTGAGCCATGTTTCGGTCAGCAAGAGAAGGTTGGGTGTGTTGCTGTTGAGGAGGCCCCAGATTTCAGCAGACTGTTTCCCGATCGATCGGACACTGGGTGGCATGAAGGACAGAATCAGAGGGGTGGTGGTGGTGGTATACCTCAGTTGTTTGGAGGTGGTGGTGTCGACGTCTGAAGTGTCACAGGTGAAATTGCAATGGGTGCAGCAGTAAGGTCTTACCATGGTGATGGGGGATGTGCAGCAGCAGCGTGTTTGGTGGTGTGTGTTATGATCATGGAGGATGACGGAGGAGTAGTGGCAGTGTTTATTGGCTCTGATGGTGGCTGTGGTTGTGGTGCTGTGATAGATGGTAGTGGGGCAAGGGTTTTTGGCGCTGGGCGCGGTCCAGGCCCAGAAGGGCACAGATGGGGCAGATGGCCTTGCCTTTTGCATACCTTCAGCACATCAGTGGCATACGTGCTGCACAGTCATGCTGTGGCCTGCATTAAGCAGGTCCTGTGGTGGGCAGGCTTCTGTTGGTGGGAAGAACAGGAAGCAGAAAAAACCAAGGAGGGAAAACCCAGGCAGGGCACTTGGCCAAAAAGTGGCAACTGGATCAGGCTGGAACAAGCAGGAACTGACGGCCACTGGCAAGTGGCAAACAAGGTGCCTAGGTGCCATCAAAAGCAATACAAATAAAAAACTTTAAAATAGACTGTTAAAAAAGTTGCTTTAATTCCAAGCAAAGATTACACACAAAGATTAAACCTGTCCCAGATATGCATAGCAAACAATAAAGTGCACACATCAGCTATAAACCAGATTTGCAACCAAAGACGCTGTCAAATCAGCATCGACAGTCCCCAGAAGGGCTTCAGTAGCTTGGGGAATTCATCAAAGTCACATACTCAGATAAAAACTGACCATGCACCTGAAAGCTCGCAAAAAAATGCAAGGATCAATGGGAATGCCTTTGACTATTATTTACTGACTGAGTTTCTAAAGCATACCATTCCTTTAAACATTTACTCCCTCTGGATAAAACGCCACATCCATGAAGTGTTCTGCCACAGTTACCTCTCCTGAGGCCAGATGTACATTGTTTTTTTAGGTCGCAAACTGCCCGATTCGCAGAATTGGGCCATTTGCAACAGCAAAAAAATATTTTTTTATGTACAAAGACATTTTTTACGATTCAGTAACCTATTACCGAATCACAAAATGGGTATGATATTCGGTATTAGGAAAGGGATTGTTAAGAGCGTCCCTTTATAATAGCGACCTACAGTGGTATGTGTGAATGCTTTGTGACCGAAATGGGGTTGCAAAATATTCACATTCTACAGCCTACTTCAAGTAGGTGTTAACCCAGTCACAAATGGGAAGGGGTCTGCAAGGGGCCCCTTCCCCTTTGTTAATGTTTGTAAAAACGTTTTTTAAGAGTTGGCATTGGTCCCACGGACCACTGCATACTCTTAAAAAATTCAAAGAAAACTTTTAAATTTTTCTTTTTGAAACACATTGTGCTTTCCTTAAAGGAAAACGAGCTGCATTTAAAAAAAAAAAAAGCATTGTTTTATTTAAAAGCAATCACAGAAATTGGTAGTCTGCTGACCCCAGAAGGCCACCATCCCTGTGATTTTAGCGATTTCCAATGGATGACAAACCGAGACCTACCTCATGACCTTTAATGAGGTAGGTCTATTTGTTGCCCACTGGGAATCGCTAAATGTGTGTAGCACACATTTGTACATAGCTGCTTGTGATTTCCAAATAGCGAATCGCAAAAATTCGCTATTAGGTAAACGCAAATCCAAGCTACGTACATCTGGCCGTAGGTTTTACCACTGCAGCCAGCAGAGAGAATGCAGGGGTGGAAAAGGTAGATGTAGTGATTAAAAACTTCTGTGTCTTACAGGAACAAATACAATGGTAGAAGCTCTGATTGACTGTGGTTTACAACTGATATGGCCTGAACACTTGGAAAAGAAACACCACCAATAGTTGGCATATGTGAGTAAAGTAAAGGCCTGTAGTTACATGTCAGTACTGATCCAGAGGGGGGCACAACACTGTCATCAAGAGATAGATAACAAATAAAAACCACACTTCCATGCTATGGGGGAATGACGGCTAGCGAGGTAGATGGTTCATAGTCCACTATTTTCCTTTAGTTTGGCATAAACATTCTGCTCTTTACATGGCATCATATATTTCCTTTAACACCACCAACAGTAGTTGCTTTGCTGCCAGAAAAATTTCCAAAGTTGTCTGTGCAGTCACTGTTTGGCATGTCTCCCTGAATTCCCACTCTGGGCTGTGCTGTGATTTGTGCAATGATGCTCACTCCTATTGCATCTTGTACCAAACTCCATCTTTTTGGTCGCTCAGGTTGCTGGCTTGCAAATGCACACATCAAGCTCTTGATCTGCACCTTCATGTATAACTATTGCTTGGGCTGCCTGTTGCTCACTTGCCATTCATACCACACATTATTTATTTATCTATGTCTTTCCACCACACTTACTCGAGCAGCTCTATAGTCATCAAGTAGTTTGTCAATTACAATATCAGAGTCTGTATTTTTCAAAGGGACTGTGCGTTATTCTGAGCCAGTTTAGATTTTCCAAAATGTATATCTGCTATTTTGAAAGAGGGTCTATAGTCTATGTTAGAAAATGTGGTTTCTGGTTGAGGGGAGTGAAACCTTACTTAAGCAGCAATCACAATTAATATCAGGGTGAAACACAACCAAACCTAAAATTACCCTGTATTTAACCCATTTGGTAGCTTGGCACAAAGCAATCAGGCTTAACTTAGAGGCAACATGCAAAGTATTTATGCAGCACTTCAAACAGTAGTAAAGTGAATACACAACACAAGAAAAATCCCACAACAATTTAGAGAAATACGGTAAAATATATTAAATTATTTGATTCCAAAACAACAAAAATCCAATCAGTAGAACCAGAGATATGCACTTTTAGAGCTTTAGGTAAGTAAAGCGCCTAAAAGCACAAAGTGCTATTCAAGATTATCTGGTCATGCAAATCTGGGTGAAAGTCCCACGTTCAGGCCGACTTTGATGGAGTACGGGCTGGTTACATGGACCAGGTTAGTCCTAATGAAAGAGTGATATTTCAAGTTTAGTGTGAAGAATTCTGTTTGCAGTGGAAGGGGCTGTAAGGAGCAGGGCGAGCGTTGGTGATGAAGGTCGATTTAGCACGAAGAGCAGGCCAGCATCGCAGACGGTTGTCACTGTACCGTGAAAATATTGTCAGGTGTCATATGCGGGCATTGCTGGAGTGTTGCGTCAGCAGTCACCATGAGATGTCGATGCTGTAGAACGAAGTGCAGATCTCGTGTTGTCAGGCGTTATTGGTTGTCGATGTGGCAAGAAGAGCCGGGTTCACCAGAGTTTCACGTTGGCAGGCGGCAGAGGTGGCAAGATCTTGGCAGGAATGGGCCCAATCGCGTTCATGAAGAGACCAAGACTTCAGGGTTTCTTATTTATTGAGGAGAGAGCCCACTTGACGCTACACCAAGGGTCCAGGACTTGACAGGCACCTCTTAGGGTTCAGAAACTCACTCCAGCAGAGGCCAGCAGGGCTCCGGCGGGTCCAGTAGCAGGTCCAAGCAGGGCAGCTGGGCAGTTGCAGTAAGCCTCTGAAGCTTATTCTGCTCAGAACAGCAGTTCAGGCAGCTGACCCTTGGAGTCACTTCAGCCTGTGATGAAGGGTGCAGGTGCATTATTTCTTCTTGGCAAGCAGGGCAGCAGGCAGCAGTGTAGCAGGGCTGCAGAGTAGGAGTCTTTCTGGCAGTTAAGTAGCACAGTAGACCTTCTTCTATAGAGTGTACTGAAGAGTAATATTTGAGGGTTCACTATTTTGCTTGGTGCCCACTTTGAAGTAAGAGAAGGTCCTGGAGGATTTCCTTTGAAGTCCTTGAAGTTTCCTGCCTCCCCTGCCCTGACTCAAAGCTGGCTGCATGAACAATTCAATGTTGACAAGCCCTTTGTGTAAAACAGGGCACAGCCTATTCAGTTGCAATTAGGGCTGTGCCCAACTCTGTCCCTCATTCTGCCAGTGATGACCCATCCAGGCACACCTAATCCCTCTATTATCTTTCTAAATTGGAATTTTCAGAATTGTGATTTAGAATCCGATTTTACCAATAAAGTGGGATTTAAATTACAATTAGACACCAAACTCAATATTCCTACCTGCTCCCAAATGAAAGTTATCACTTATTAGAGGTAACAAGTTAATTCAATGTTATCCTATGGTAGAGGTAGGCCTTACAGTAGTAAAGAAATGAATTCATGAATTTAACAGTTTTTCACTACCAAGACATGGAAAAGTTCAAAATAAATGCCAAACTTTTTTAATACATTGCATCCTGCCCTAAAGCTTGTTTAGGACCTACCATAAGGATGACTTAAATGTATTGAAAAGGAAGGTTTATGCCTGCAAAAGATTTATGTTGCCAGGTCGAAATAGCAGGCTATAAATGCACACATAGGCTGCTATGGCAGGCTTGAATCACATTTAAAGGGCTACTTAATTACTTAAGTGGGTGGCACAATCAGTGCTGCAGGCCCATTAGTCAATTGGGTGTAAGCCAATTTTCACCATGTTTAAAGGAGAGAGCACAAGCACAAAAGCACTGGTTAGTGGTGGCAAATTTTATAGAGTCCGCCAACAAAAACGAGTTCAGAACACAGGAGGAGGAAGGCAAAAAGTTTGGGGATGAAATGAAATGAAAAGGCATTTGTAGAGCGCACGCCTAATCCGAGTTGTATCCTGGAGCTAGAGAAGGTTATCTGCACGCTGGAAGCTGGATGATTACTTCACTTTCTGAACAGCCAAATTTTCAGCTTTTTCCTGAAAACTGAACGTTCCGGGGTGCAACGAAGTGCCAGCAGAAGTTGATTTCAGGCTTTAGCTCCGAGGTACGAAAAGGATCTTCCACCAAATCTGGGCCGGTGAATTTTTGGGATGGTGGCTAGGTGGCCAAAAGTTGGATGTAGTGTCCTGGAAGGGGCATAAATAGAAAGCCTCCTCCTAATGTATACTGTGCCTTTTCCGTGCAGGACTTTATGAACCAGGACCAGTGTCTTGAAGCAAATCCTCTTTTTAACAGGTAGGCAATGGAATGAGTATAGATGAGGGGACAAATGGGTTCTAGGGGCGAGATTGAGAAATAATCTGGCCGCCGCATTCTGTACCACTGGTAACTGGCTCAAAAGTTATTCAGGCAGACCTAAATATAGAACGTTTCCATAATCGAGTGTGGATGTGGTCATGGCATGGATCACTGTTTTCCTAGTTTGACTGACAAAAGCGGTAGGAATTTTTTCAAAGTGCGTAGTAACCCAAAGCAGGTGTCCACCAGAGCCTAAATTTTGGGTTGCTAGGACAGAGCACTGTCAATTTTAATCCCCAGATTTTTTACCGAACTCTGAAGAGTGGCTGGAGGAGGGACATCCTGAGGCCACCAAGATCTCCAAGCCTCCGATGGAGTTGTGCCATAAAAGATGTCTGAATTGCATTTTAGTTGGTTGATAGCCAACCAGTTGAACACCTTTATAAGGCAGGTTTTAATGTTTTCTCCCTCAAATTCTGCCCCCTTTTCACAAGTAAAGAGAAGCTTAGTATCATCAGCATACGACATCACTTTAGCTCCACATGCTTCAGCAAGAACGACTAGAGGAGTAAGATAAGCGCTGAATAGCGTAATGCTCAGTGCCAAGCCTTGAGGAACACCCACTTTGAATTCCGAATAGGGAATGAATGCAATTTATGGGGGGTCCATACTTCTTAGCTTCTGTTGTCCAAAAAGGAAGTCATCCCCTTTAAAGCCAGGCCTCCAAACCTGATGGAATGTAGCCGATCCAATAGTCTTTCGTGGGGGACGGTATCAAAGGCTGCTGAGAGATCCAACACAATCAAGACGGCCTTGCCCCTGTGATCAAGGTTATCTTTCATGTAGTCTGTTACCTCTAGCAGGGCTGTTTCAGAACTGCAGTTTGCTATAAAACCTGATTGACTAGGATGCAGCAGATTGTTACTTTTGAGGTAACCTGAGATGAGTGTATTTACATGTTTTTCTAGCACTTTTGAGAAAGCGGGAAGAGAGATAGGTCTATAGTTGGCCAGGACCTTGTTGTCAGCAGACAGCTTTTTAAGTAGTGGAAGGATGTTGGTGTGTTTCCATTTATGAGGCACCCTTCCAGATGCGAGTGACACATTTAAGACTTTGTTGGCCACTGGGTTAATAGCCTGAGTCACTTTAGCAAGAAGCCAGGGGGGGCAAGAATCGGCCGGAGAGCCAGCCTTCAGACACTTAATGGTTGATAAAGAATCGTCCAAGGATATAGGTGGAAAGTAGAGGAGTGAGCACACCTCACTGGAGGATGTGCTTGGGGCGGGCTCCTAGGTAACACAGACAACAGTCTGTGACACATTCGCCAGCCTGGCTTGGATAGTGGCTATTTTCTCATAAAAATACTCCGCCAGTTGGTTAACCCATTCAGCAGTGGGTTGTTGGTGTTTTGTAACAGCCTCAGAGTTCTGAAACTTTTTAACAATTTTGAAAATGTCTTTAGATTTTTTGTCTGATTCTTAAATTTTTTTCTCAAAGAAGGCTTTTTTCTCTAAGCTGACCTTAGCCTAGTATTCCTTTTAACCCCTTCGATGCTCATGACGGAATGGTTCCGTCATGAGCATCGGTGCCACTGTGCTCATGACGGAACCATTCCGTCATGAGGACAGGGGCAGGAAATCCCTTTGCTGTAAACAGCAGAGGGATTTCCATTTTTTTTTTGTGCCTCGTGAGGTGGGGAAGAGCTTCCCCAACCTCCTGAGGCCCATCAGCTGTTTTCAGTCTAATGACGATCGCGCGCATGGCGCGCTGTCGTCATTAGACTTAAAACGAAACTGAAACTTAGTTTCAGTTTCAGTGTTTCAGTGCTCGTGGGGCTATCTCAGCCCCCGAGCACTGCAACACTTGGGAGATGTATCGTTGGAAAGGGGAGGATCTCCCCTTTCCAATAGTACCCTTCCCTAGTGGATCCCTGCTTGGGGATCACCCCAGGAGGGCGATCCCCAAGCAGGGATCCACCCACTAGCCACCAGGAGGGGGAGCAGCCCCTTGGGCAAGGGCCTTTGCTCCCCACATTTTTGGGGCATAATTTCAGTCTTTCTGCCCTCGGTGTAGCATAAAGCCCACTAGAACCAGGGAATCTTTTATTAGGTAAATTAGGGGTGGGGCTGCCCAATATGGGCACGCAAATGCCCCCACCCCCTGCACAATTAGAGTCTTTCTGCCTCCCTGGGGGCAGATGGGGGCAGTAGCCCCCAATCTGCCCCCAAGGGGGGGGCAAAAAGCCCACTAGACACCAGGTTTTTTTTTTAAAGATTTAATTTAGGGGTGGGGGCTGCCCAAGATGGGCATGGGCATACCAATGCCCCCACCCCTCCCCCACACAATTCCAGTCTTTCTGCCCCCCGGGGGGGCAGAAAGCCCACCAAAACCAGGGAATTTTTTTTATTAGGTAAATTAGGGATGGGGGCTGCCCAATATGGGCACGCAAATGCCCCCATCCCCCTGCACAATTAGAGTCTTTCTGCCCCCTCTGGTTGCAGATGGGGGCGGTAGCCCTCAATCTGCCTCCCCGGGGGGCAGAAAGCCCACAAGATGCCAGTTTTTTTTTTTTACGATTAATTTAGCTGTGGGGGCTACCAAAGATGGGCATGCCAATGCCCCCACCCCTCTCCCCACAAAATTCCAGTCTTTCTGCCCCCCAAGGGGGCAGAAAGCACCCTAGACGCCAGGGATTTTTTTATGCGCCAGGGTGGGGGCTGCCCAGAATGGGCATGCCAAAGCCCCCACCCTACCCCCAAAGTAAGAATAAGACTTTCTGCCCCCCAGGAGGCAGATGGGGCAATAGCCTCTGATCTGCCCCCAGGGGGCAGAAAGCCCACTAGGCCCCAGGGATTTTTTTATATGTATACATAGGGGTGGGGCTGCCCAGAATGGGCATGCAAATACCCCACCCAAAATAAAAAAATCTACAGCCTTTCTGCCCCCCTTGGGGGGCAGATGAGGGAAGTAGCCCCCAATCTGCCCCCCCGGGGGGCAGAAAGCACCCTAGACACCAGGGATTTTTTTTATGTGCCAGGGGTGGGGGCTGCCCAGAATGGGCATGCCAAAGCCCCCACCCTACCCCCCCCAAAGTAAGAATAGGACTTTCTGCCCTCCCCAGGAGGCAGATGGGGGCAATAGCCCCTGATCTGTCCCCCGAGGGGAGGGCAGAAATCCCACTAGGCCCCATGGATTTTTTTTTTATATATACGTAGGGGTGGGAGCTGCCCAGAATGGGCATTCAAATACCCCCTCCCAAAAGAAAAAATGCTACAGTCTTTCTGCCCCTCCTGGAAGGCAGATGGGGCAATAGCCCCTTATCAGCCCCCCCGGGGGGGCAGAAAGCCCACTAGGCACCAGGGATTTTTATTTTTCCAAAGTTCGGGGCAGGGGCTGCCCAGAATGGGCATGCCAATGCCCCGACCCCCACAAAAAATGCCACAGTCTTTCTGACCCCCCCTCAGGAGGTAGATAGGGGCAGTAGCCTCTGATCTGCCCCCCCGGGGGGGCAGAGAGCCCACGAAGCGGCAGCGATTATGCTGGCTTTTTTTATATGTAGGGGTGGGGGCTGCCCAGAATGGGCATCCCAATGTCCCCACCCACCCAAACAAAATAGCCAGTCTTTCTGCCCCTCTTGGGGGCATATCGGGGCAATAGCCCCTGGTTTCCCCCCTCCCCACGGCGGCAGAAAGCCCACTAGGCACAGACATTTTTGCGGAATGTGCCTACTTCTGGATTTTGGGTCCTACCGCAGCTAGCACCCAAGGAAACCTACCAAACCCACACATTTCTGAAAACTAGACACCCTGGGGATCCCAGGGAGGTATGGCTTGCGTGGATCCCCCAACGTTTTCTTACCCAGAATCCCCTGCAAACCTCAAATTTAGCTGGAAAAAACACTTTTTCCACACATTTTTGTGTGGGAAAGTTGTGGCATCACCGGGCTGACACAAATTTCCTACCACCTAGCGTACCCCCAGGTCTCCCGATAAAAATGGTGCCTCACTCGTGTGGGAGGCCCAAGTACCCGCGACAGGCAAGGGCCCAAAACGTATTGAGGCGACATCAAAATGCCTATCACAAAACGACCTGGTTTTGCAAGGGGGTCACCTGGGTTTTACCCCGTGCTCGGCGGCCAGCTAGGGAAACCTACCAAACCCACACATTTCTGAAAACTAGACACCGGGGATTCCAGGGAGGTATGGCTTGCGTGGATCCCCCAACGTTTTCTTACCCAGAATCCCTGCAAACCTCAAATTTAGCTGAAAAAAATCACTTTTTCTACACATTTTTGTGTGGGAAAGTTGTGGCATCACCGGGCTGACACAAATTTCCTACCACCCAGCGTTCCCCAGGTCTCCCGATAAAAATGGTGCCTCACTCGTGTGGGAGGCCCAAGTACCCGCGACAGGCAAGGGCCCAAAACGTATCGAGGCGACATCAAAATTGCCTATCACAAAACGACCTGGTTTTGCAAGGGGGGTCACCTGGGTTTTGGCCCCTGCTCGGCGGCCACCTAGGAAACCTACCAAACCCACATATTTCTGAAAACTAGACACCCGGGATTCCAGGGAGGTATGGCTTGCATGGATCCCTCAACGTTTTCTTACCCAGAATCCCTGAAAACCTGAAATTTTGCTGAAAAAATCATTTTTTCTACACATTTTTGTGTGGGAAAGTTGTGGCATCACCGGGCTGACACAAATTTCCTACCACCCAGCGCTCCCCAGGTCTCCCGATAAAAATGGTGCCTCACTGCGTGGGAGGCCCAAGTACTCAGCGACAGGCAAGGGCCCAAAACGCATCGAGGCGACATCAAAATTGCCTATCACAAAACGACCTGGTTTTGCAAGGGTGGTCACCTGGGTTTTTGGCCCCCTGCTCGGCGGCAGCCTAGGGAAACCTACCAAACCCATACATTTCTGAAAACTAGACACCCGGGGGATTCCAGGGAGGTATGGCTTGCGTGGATCCCCCAACATTTTCTTACACAGAATCCCCTGCAAACCTGAAATTTAGCTGAATAAATCACTTTTTTCACACATTTTTGTGTGGGAAAGTTGTGGTATCACTGGGCTGACACAAATTTCCTACCACCCAGCGTTCTCCAGGTCTCCCGATAAAAATGATGCCTCACTCGTGTGGAGTCCCAAGTACTCGCGACAGGCAAGGGCCCAAAACATTTTGTGATAGGCAATTTTGATGTCGCCTCAATACGTTTTGGGCCCTTGCCTGTCGCGGGTACTTGGGCCTCCCGCACGAGTGAGGCACCATTTTTATCGGGAGACCTGGGGGAACGCTGGGTGGTAGGAAATTTGTGTCAGCCCAGTGATGCCACAACTTTCCCACACAAAAATGTGTGATAAAAGTGATTGTTTCAGCTAATTATCAGGTTTGCAGGGGATTCTGGGTAAGAAAACGTTGGGGGATCCATGCAAGCCATACCTCCCTGGAATCCCCCGGGTGTCTAGTTTTCAGAAATGTGTGGGTTTGGTAGGTTTTCCTAGGTGGCCGCCGAGCACGGGGCCAAAAACCCAGGTGACCACCCTTGCAAAACTAGGTTGTTTTGTGATAGGCAATTTTGATGTCGCCTCAATACGTTTTGGGCCCTTGCCTGTAGCTGGTACTTGGCCCTCCCACACGAGTGAGGCACTATTTTTATCGGGAGACCTGGGGGAACGCTGGGTGGTAGGAAATTTGTGTCAGCCCGGTGATGCCACAACTTTCCCACACAAAAATGTGTGAAAAAAGTGATTTTTTCAGCTAAATTTCAGGTTTGCAGGGGATTCTGGGTAAGAAAACGTTGGGGGATCCACACAGGCCATACCTCCCTTAAGTCCCCCAGGTGTCTACTTTTCAGAAATGTGTGGGTTTGGTAGGTTTCCCTAGGTGACCGCCGAGCCCCGGGCCAAAAAGTCATGGGATCCCCTTTGCAAATCCAGGTTGGTTTGTGATAGGTGATTTTGATGTCGCCTCAATAGGTTTTGGGCCCTTGCCTGTCGCGGGTACTTGACCCACCCACGCAAGTAAGGTACCATTTTTCTTGAAAGACTTTGGGGAACGCGGGGTGGGTGGAATTTTGTGAATCCACGCAGATTCCAGAACTTGCCACCACAGAAATGTGAGGAAAATGTGGTTTTTTCGACAATTTTTTAGGTTTGCAAGGGAATCTGGGTAACAGAACCTGGTGAGAGTCAGTCAAGTCACCCCATCCTGGATTTCCCTGCGTGTCTAGTTTTCAAAAATGTATAGGTTTGCTAGGTTTCCCTAGGTGCCGGCAGAGCTAGGGTTCAAAAATTACAGCTAGGCACTTTGCAAAAAAAGGGTCATTTTTCACTGTGAAAATGTAGTGTGTCCACGTTGCGTTTTGCGCTGTTTTCTGTCGCGGGCACTAGGCCTACCCACACAAGTGAGGTACCATTTTTCTTGAAAGACTTTGGGGAACGCGGAGTGGGTGGAATTTTGTGGATCCATGCAGATTCCAGAACTTTCCACCACAGAAATGTTAGGAAAATGTGTTTTTTTTGACAATTTTTTAGGTTTGCCAGGGATTCTGGGTAACAGAACCTGGTGAGAGCCAGTCAAGTCACCCCATTCTGGATTCCCCTGGGTGTCTAGTTTTCAAAAATGTATAGGTTTGCTAGTTTTCCCTAGGTGCCGGCAGAACTAGGGTTCAAAAACTACAGCTAGGCACTTTGCAAAAAAAGGGTCATTTTTCACTGTGAAAATGTGGTGTGTCCACGTTGCGTTTTGCGCCGTTTCCTGTCGCGGGCACTAGGCCTACCCACACAAGTGAGGTATTGTTTTTCTTGGAAGACTTTGGGAAACGCGGGGTGGGTGGAATTTTGTGGATCCACGCAGATTCCAGAACTTTCCACCACAGAAATGTGAGGAAAATGTGTTTTTTTTTACAATTTGTTAGGTTTGCAAGAGATTCTTGGTAACAGAACCTGGTGAGAGCCAGTCAAGTCACCCCATCCTGAATTCCCCTGGGTGTCTAGTTTTAAAAAATGTATAGGTTTGCTAGGTTTCCCTAGGTGCCGGCAGAGCCAGGGTTCAAAAACTACAGCTAGGCACTTTGCAAAAAAAGGGTCATTTTTCACTGTGAAAATGTGGTGTGTCCACATTGCGTTTTGGGCCGTTTCCTGTCGCTGGCACTAGGCCTACCCACAGAAGTGAGGTACCGTTTTTCTCGAAAGACTTTGTGGAACGCGGGGTGTGTGGAATTTTGTGGATCCACGCAGATTTCAGAACTTTCCACCACAGAAATGTGAGGAAAATTTGTTTGTTTTGACAATTTTTTAGGTTTGCAAGGGATTCTGGGTAACAGAACCTGGTGAGAGCCAGTCAAGTCACCCCATCCTGGATTCCCCTGGGTGTCTAGTTTTAAAAAATGTATAGGTTTGCTGAAGGCCTAGGTGTCGGCAGAGCTAGGGTTCAAAAACTACAGCTAGGCACTTTGCAAAAAAAGGGTCATTTTCCACTGTGAAAATGTGGTGTGTCCACGTTGCGTTTTGAGCCGTTTCCTGTTGCGGGCACTAGGCCTACCCACACAAGTGAGGTACCATTTTTATCGGGAGACTTAGGGTAATACAGAATTGTAGAGCAACTGTTATTACCTATTGACTTTCGATGCATTTCTGCCTTCCAAATGAAAGACAATGTGTAAAAAAGAAATCATTTTGAATAATGACCTATAATTCTCATGCTAGTATGGGTACTCCCAATTTTGGAAATGTGCAAATATCTACTGTTTCTAAACTCTATATTTTGTTCCCATTTTAGAAATACATAGGTGTCTTTCATACCGATTTTTCCATGTATACATTTTCCCAGAATAATTGCTATATACCTAGTACATAATAAAAAACCATTGCAAGACGCTGCTCAGTTATTGGCTCTGGGTTCGTCGGGTTCTTGGTGAACCTACAAGTCCTATATATCGCTACAACCAGAAACGTCCAGCGGATGTAACGGTATATTGCTTTCAAATAGCTGTCATAATTAGAAGAAGTTACAGGTGAAAACGTTGACACAAATGCCTGTTTTTGTCAACTAATTTTCAATTTTTCCTATATTTAACTGTTAGTTTCTATAAAGAAAACTTTTAGGATCTACACAAATGACCCCTTGCTGAATTCAGAATTTTGTCTACTTTTCATAAATGTATCCTTCACAGGATCCATTATTGCTTTTATACCCACTTCTACCATTAACTGGAAGGAGGTTGAAAGCACAAAAATAGCAAAAAATAGGCTATGTCCCAAAAAATGCCAAAACTGTGTAAAATTTTTGATTTTCTGACAAAAGTCTGCTCGTCCCTGAAATCTGGGAAGATGGTTATTTCAGCACCACAATCCCTTTTTGATACCATGTGCAGGGAAAAAACCAGACGTTTTCATCTGTAGCCCTTTTTCGCATTTTTCCTAAAAAAAAAAACATTTAGCTGTATTTTGGCTAATTTCTGGCTCCCCTTTAGGGGAATCCACAAACCCTGGGTACCTGTAGAATCCCCATGATGTTGGAAAAAAAGGACGCAAATTTGGCGTGGATACCTTATGTGGTCAAAAGGTTACAGGGGCCTAAGTGCGAACTACCCCAAATAGCCAAAAAAAGGCTTAGCACAGGGGGGGAAAAGGCCTAGCAGCGAAGGGGTTAAGCTGCTCTATAAGTGTATTTGTCCTCTAGATTGAACTTTTCTTGCCATGTCCTTTCGAGGCTCTTACAGTGTTTTTTACTTGTCTTGAGGTTATCATTAAACCAAGAGGCCTACTGTTCAGATTTGAAAGAGCTGCGCTCCGGGAGTGGAGCTAAGTCATTAATGTTGCTGAGAATCCACTCATCCATCTGTATGGCGTCTACATCAGGATCGCCAGATAGTGTAGGGGGAATTGATTCCAGGGTGGTGCTGAGGTCAGAAGGAAGAATTCTGTGTAAGGCTCTGGTCATAATCTTAGTTCCGTCAGGGAGAATCTGATTATGGTTAGGTTTGGACCAGTTGAAACTGACTAAGTAGTGATCTGACCAAGCTAATGGTAGAGGGTCACATACCCCAATCGTTATATTGGAGTAAATTTGGTCTAAAATATGGCCAGCCTGGGGGGTAGATTTAAAAACCTGTTGGGCCAAGCCGAGAGTGGACAGGGAGTCTGTAAAGGATGCCACCTCTAGCGGCTTGTCCATGTGGAGGTTGATGTCGCCTACCACTAGAAAATGCGAATATTTGAGGGACCAGGGTGTAAGATAATATTTTGTGATCTCAGGAAAGAACTGGCTTGGCCCAGAGGTCTGTAGATCAAGACTCTTGCCACAGACTGCTGGGAATGACCTTACAAAAAGGGATAAATCCAACATAACCCCCCTCCAGCCAAAAGCCAGGTTAGACTAATCAATATCTTGATGGGCTTTGCTACTTAGGCTATAGAATATGGATGAAGGCTTTGTTATGCAGGGGCACTTGTCCGTTCTATGCCTCTCTGAACTTAGTTGGATGCCCCTGCCTACACTTTCCTGAGCCACTGGACTAACCCATGGGGAACCCTTCTCCTCACTTGTGGACCCCATCTGTGAAGCACCTAACCTCAACTTGCTCAGAGATGCATCCCAGTAGGCAGACAGTACCACTATGGCCAACAAAGAGATGTGGACCATTTCGCCCCTTGGATCAGGCTTCTGTCCCCAACCTGAGGAAAACTTTGCCCATAAGGAAAGCAGCCAAGAGAGGCCACTGACAACTTTCAGTGTCAAGAGCAAGGTCCTGGACCATCCAAAGCCAGGTGGATGCTCCCGGTAGGGACATCGGGTAGGCCTCTCTTCCATCCTTGGGGCTGACAAGGAATTCCCTATGGGCTCCTGAGGGTTCTCTGACCTCTGAGGTTTCTCAGAGTAGAGACCAACAGCCCGGGGTGTTAGGCACTCTAGTTCCGATCGATCTCCTGTCAGTTCAGGGGCGGTATCCTGAGACTGGCTTTTCAGCGCAGGGTCTGCATCCTGAGGCTAAACAGGCAACAGGGGTGAGTCCTTCCTCCCACTGCCCTTCCATCTGGGCCTCCATACCCTCCTATTTGTGGTGGTACCCCAGAAAACTAAGCTTTCAGGGTGCCCTTGATGGAAGCCCCTCACAGTTCTCCTGAAACTGTGAAGCTCCCTCAAGTGAATGGTCTCTTGGTACAGACCAGGCCCTTTGCTTGTGCCTTTGCTGGGAGCTATCAAAGCACCGGGGTTGGAAATGGGACACCCTGTGCCTCTGCCCACCAGATTCTCCCCTCCTATCATTAGAAGGGGCATGTGAACCCCTCTCCCACACTATACTGGGACCTGTCTGGGTCACTGTGTAACTCCCCCTCATTCTATTGGAGAGAAACGGAGACACCCTTCTCAGGATCACTCCCTGATACCTTCCCAGACACTCTGGTACTAAGCCAGAGGTCTGCCTCCTTTGCAAGATCCTTGGGGTCAGTAAGCTTGCAGTCAACCAAGTGTTGGCACAGTTCTGTGAAACAGTTACTGAGCATGCACTATCTCAACATGAGAACATACAGTCTGTTGGACCTGGACCTTTCTTCAGGGTTATCCCCAAACATTTTCATTCCTCCTCCATGTTTCTGATCTTTGTTTCGTTGGCTTTAGGACTCTGTCACTTTACCACTACTAATCAGTGCTACAGTACATGTGCTCTATCCTCTAAGCATGGTGTGATTGGTTTAGACCTGCTTGGCATATTTGATTTACTTATAAGTCCCTTGTAAAGTGGTATACTATATACCCAGGGCCAGTAAATTAAATGCTAGTAGTGGGTCTGCAGCACCAATTGTGCCACCGACAGAAGTAGCCTTTCAAACCTGTTTCAGGCCTGCCACCGCAGGGCCTGTGTGTGCATTTTTCTGCCACTTCAACTTGGGTATTTAAAGCTACTTACCAACCCATAAACTCCTCCTTTATTACACATAGGTCACCACTAAGGTAGGCTTTATGTAGCTCTATGGACAGGGCACTATGCAAATAAAAGGTAGAACACGTACCTTTATGTTTAGCTTGTCCTGGTAGTGACAAACTACCGTTTTCATTTTTCAATGTTGTGAGGCCTACTCCCTCATAGGCTAGCATTGGGAATCCCTATACTTTTAAGTGGTAAGTCCTGATCAGAAAGGAGTGGCACTGGCATGTTTGGTATGTTTAACATGGTGGTGATAAATCCTACTTACAGTGAAGTTGGATTTCAAAGTACTATTTTAGAAATGCCACTTTTAGTAAGTAGACAGTAAGAAAGAGTGGGGAACCCAATCGACCCTTGGAGGCTTGGGTAGTGTATATAGCAATAGGTAATGGTGCCTGCAAGGGATTTTCTTTAAATGCACTTAGTCAGACATTTTGTGTACAATATACTAATCGCAGGCTCCACTCAGTAGCTTGCAACTGATTGTTCAAGAGCTGAGTTTACTTATTTATTTCTGGAGAAGGGAACCCCCTCTAAGAATCAATTAGGTCTGGGAGAAAAGGGGGACAACCACAGCAAACATACTATTATACAAACCTCCCACTTGACCTCTATTTCTTTACCATATGGGCTCAATCTGCTCCATTGGGCTATCCAAGAATATCATATGAGACATTATATATTCAACACCAACATTATATTAGAAAGATGTTTTTATTAATTTTGCTAGATAATTTATACTTGTTTTCATTTGTAATATCAAAAAGTGAAAAGAATTTTTTTTCTTAAAAAATATACATATTATTACAAAATCTTTTTTCATATTTTTCCTATTAATACATTTCCATTAGTGCACACGCAGTTATTTCTTTACACAATATATGTTAATATCTTCAGTACACCCATATAATCATACCATTAAGTCAAATCACTCAGTCAAATCCACATTCATTCTCAATCAAACCATTCAAATTAGCAATCAACCCTGAAACACATACACATCCTGGTCAAAAGGGGATGTTTTGGGTCTACATGACCGTGTCGGGGGCTGAGCGCATACAACTAGGTTAACGCGCGTTTCGGTGGAATGAGCCTTATTTTGACCACCTTCTTCAGGACCTTCTCAAGTCGTAAACATTTCATTTAGTAGTAGGGGTACTATCAAATGCCATGTGAGTGAATTGCTCAGGATACTAATATTTGGCTGGTGCCTCTCTTCTTGTAAGTCCTCAGAATCAAGCAAGAACTTCTCCTTACTAGACAAGTTCAATTATACCTTGCTATGGTGAACTGCACCACTTCTTGTTGAAGGAAGTATGTGTCCAATGTTTATCAAAGGTTTACACCGCCGTACATAGATTAATTTCTGTACCTTATGTGTATTTAAGTCCCAAGACCTCAAGGCGTGTGTACTTGTAAGATGCGTTATAGTTTTTTATATACGGTGTTCACAGGACGCCTAAGGAAATACGAATTATCATAATATCATGTTGATGCGATAGTATTTTCTCTGTGGGGACCGCCAAAATCTGGGGCAACTAAAACGAAGTGCAACAACTGCTGAGACAAAGTTCGCGAGTTTACTTATTTATATCAGAAGGAATCTCTTACAAATACTTTTCGAACGGGTGTAAATTTTTCAAAATGCAAACTTTATAGCAAAGAAATATGTATTGAAGGGTAAAAAGACTAAAACACCACACAGTGACTGAGGTTTACAAATGATTCGCTTTTTCTAACACCTCATAATCACTGATATGAGCATCTATTCCAAACAAAACATATAGAAGGAAAATTAAACTGATCAACACAGAGAACAATTCCTTCTAGAAGGTGAAACACATAGGAAATAGATGTAGTTGTCGACGTTTCGGTCTGTTTGGTGCAAACATCCGTTAGACCATCTTCAGGACGATGAGTTTAAGTGTTGAATGACCCTTTAGAAAATTCCATTGGTAATTGCTACTGGTAACTAAACCCGTATTAGATTTCAGCTTTATCGGTTTCCAACATCAGAAGAGAGGCTATTAAAAAGCTGTCTTATTTTGTGGGTCCGTACGAATTCTGTGACGAAGTAATCCAGGCGGATTTACTTCCTTCTGTGCTTACAACCGTCTATCAATAAACCAATAAAAGCACTTTCACAGATGTGTTGTTCACAGCTCAAAAAATTTAACCTTGTGTTATTACAGGATGATGGTCAGATACCCACATTTAAAAAATCAGGCAATTTTTCCGTCATTGATTACTCCATTATCTCAGCGGGGCTAACATACTCCCTTCACAAATATCAAATAATACCCAGGATAGAAAGTGACCACAACCCACAATTAATCTCCTTAGCACTATCATTGGATCACCTACCGGAAGCAAGATCAATGAAAACTGTACCAACAGCCTTTAACCTCAAAAGGCTAGTATGGAATCCAAGAAACCAAAAGGAAATATTGGATTTTCTAGAACTTTTAATCATCAAAGTTCTGGAGGAGAAAAAAGAAGGGAAGTCCATGGTTGATATTTGGCCTTGTCTGTGTGCTTCCCTTTTAGATCATTTTCCCCCATCCATAACATCAAAAGGCTCCATCATGACAACAACAAAAATCAGGATGGTATACTAATCGGCTGCTTTGCTTAAAAAGACAGCTTAATAGAGCGATCAGGGCGACTTTTAGAAAACCGAATGGAGCACTAAAAACTTTGGAAATTCATAAATTAAAAAAGTGCAGAAAGCAATACAAAAATGAAATATGGAAAGCCAAACAATCCTATTATGAGGGATTATGGTCCAAACTACATTTCTCATGTAAAACCCAAAATCCAAAACTATTCTGGGGCATAATTAACAATCTTGAAAATGGTAGCAAAAGAGGGAATAGCGCTAATATCAATGAATCTTGCTGGGCAACTTTCATTTATAATCTTTACATTGCACCTTCGGACCCACAGTCTGACACCAATATTGCTTGCCAGAAGACAAATATATCGAGCAGAGAAGAAGGCAGAAAATACGGTTTTGTCCAGCATATTAACCAAGTAGAGCTACAAGTTGAGGAGTTTGGGCCTAAGGAGCAAGTCCCGCACATTGCCCAAGCTGGGCCACAAGTAAACGAGTCATGGCCTGTAGAGCAAGTTAAAAAGGCAATGGGCAGGATTTGATCGAATGGAGCGCCCGGCCCTAACGGGATTCCAAATTCAATTTTTAAAGCAAATCTTAAGCATTGGCCAGAGGTTTTAATGATTTTATTTAATGATGTCATTAAATCCGGATCAGTCCCTGAGTCATGGCAAGGAAGCATAATTCAGCCGATATATAAAAGTGGCCCACAAGACAATCCTGCAAATTACCGATTAATAGCCCTAACTGATGTGGAGGCAAAAATCTTTGCGAGCTGCCTCCTTGAAGACTTGGAAGATTGGGCCACAAGAAAAAATCTAATTCCAGCTTTCCAAACCGGTTTTAGAAGAGGCGAATCAACCAGCACAAACTTGATTTTACTGACTTTATTAGGCGAAAGGGCAAAATATAGAAAGCAAAAGTTATATATCTGTTTTGTCGATCTTAAAGCCGCCTTTGATTCTGTTCCACGAAAACTACTTTGGGCTAAACTTTTGGATTGGGGCATCCCAAACCAATTGCTTGATATGATTAAATTGTTATATACCAATACATGGGTTCAGATCAAAGTCGGAGATGGCAGAAGTACAACCCGCAGACTTGAAACTAAGACTGGTCTGAAACAAGGTTGTGTTCTGGCTCCATGCCTTTTAATCTTTTATGGCCGACCTTCCTATACATTTTAAAGAAGTTAACGCTCATTCACCTTCCCTCTTAGGCAAAGACATCAAATATTTACAATATGCTGATGACACTATATTATTAAGTCATTCTGTCATAGGTCTAAGAAGATTAGTTGATTCTTTTAATCATTATATTACACTTAACAGTTTGAAAATCAATACCAAAAAGACAAAAATAATGACTATAGGTGGAACAAAAATAGATAAAAAAGAATGGAACATTAATGGGTTACATATCGAAACTGTAAAATTTTATAAATATTTAGGAATAACATTTGATGATAATATGTCTTCTAGACAGCATTTTATTAACCTCAAAGCAAAGGCAACAGCTTTGTCATTTGCTTTTAGAAAGTTGAGGGACAAGTTGTCATGTCCAAATCACGAACATCTATTGACGGTCATGAAAGCAAAGCTGATTCCATCTTTGGCATCCGGCTCAATGATTTTTTGTGGTAAAGACGCGAAAATTCTTGATGACCTACAAATAAAAGTCTTCAAATCAGTTTTTAAGATCCCCAGGTATATAGGACATGCTAATGTCAGATTAGAATTTGGTCTGAAAAGGCAATCTCTGGTACGGCAATCTGCCTTTTTAAAAATGCTATATTCTTTATATCGCTCAGAACAAGGTACCCTTGCAAACCAGTGCTGGCAGGAGATAACGAAGTATGAGTATACTAGTAGCTGGAGATCCTTTTTAAGTGAGAGTTTACATAATCTTGAGTGCCCAACCTTTGAAGAAGAAGTTAGGAGCAAAGCTGTTTTTAAACAAACTATAAATCGATCAGTCAATCTACTATCGAGTCTTCTAGATAAAGATGAGCTCAGAAAAAAGTATCATTCCTGGTCAGTTAGCAACTCATTTATTAAATTAGAACCCCAATCATACTTGATGACCCACTTAAAATCATTCTTAAGGAACAAATTTATGTTATTGCGGTTTGGGAGATATCCCACTAAGGATGGAATACCTAAATGGGAAAAAAATGGTCTAATAAACTTTGTAGGTTATGTGGCTCCTATGAGGAAACTTTAATACATATTGTAATTACCTGCCCCCAACTGCTAGAAGAGCGGAAGACTCTGTTTAGACCGATTTTTAATGAATTAGGGGTGAGAACATGTCGACACGCCATCATTACCTGTCTCACTGGGTCTATGCCCCGCTTGATCTCTCAATTTGTAAAGTTTATTTTTATTGCCGAAAAAAAACTATTAACCAAAACTGATTCTGATTGTTAATACAGTAACATGTCGCTAATGACTTTAATGCAAAAATGAAATGAAAATGAAAAATCTGCTTTTAAAATCTGCTCTTAATAGTCCTGCATATAATTTTACATCATAGTTACCAAATATTTTAAACTGTTACAGGATTGGTTAATCAAATTTAAGACTAAAGATAACTCGTTTTAAAATTTTAATGATAATGTTTGGATATTGTCCTCTTGCCATTTGCACAAACGCACTTTATTTATTGCTGCTCTCTATTATTGCTGCTAAAGTTTTCAGTGTAAAGTTGTATACAAATTTTATGGGCAAAAATAATGTTTCTAACCTATTGTGTTTTTTTTCTGATTGTAACGATTTTTATTAATCAACAAATAAAGCTATTACTACTACTACTATCAATTGATCGGGCGCTGCTCCTCCGACGTGCCGCTGTCCCAGCAGTCAGCTTCTGTGACAGCAGGGACAGCGGCACGTCGGAGGAGCCACAAAATAATATGGTCTAACGGATGTTTTCACCAAACAGACCAAACAGACCGAAACGTCGACAACTACATCTAAAACGAATCATCTGTAAACCTCAGTCACTGTGTGGTGTTTTAGTCTTTTGTACCCTTCAATAAACATTTCTTTGCTATAAAGTTTGCATTTTGAAAAATTTACACCTGTTCTAAAAGTATTTGTAAGAGATTCATTCTGATATAAATAAGTAAACTCAGCTCTTGAACAATCATTTGCAAGCTACTGAGTGGAGCTTGCGATTAGTATATTGTACACGAAATGTCTGACTAAGTGCATTTAAAGAAAATCCCTTGCAGGCACCATTACCTATTACTTTTAGTAAGTAGGCATTTCTCTGTGGTTATAACTCTTTGTGCTTTGCAGCCTGTCTCCAATACACTTCTGGGCTGGGTGACAGCTACACATTGTGCATTCGCTCCAGACAGCCACAACATAGGAAGGGCTGGGTGTGACAGAGGATACATCTGCATTCATGAGCATACTGACAGTCTTCCTGGGCAGGATGAGGGAGAAATGTTTCATACTTACATCTGAATAGGTTGTGTCCTGCCCTCACACAAAGGGCTGATTTACCCTCTACTAATCTTCTACATCAAACTCATATTGGGTGTTCCGAAGGTCCTGCTTAGTGGACTCCTTCTTTACATCCAGCCCACTCTCCTTGCAGAACTCCTTCATCTCCGTCATATTGTAGTATGGTAGGCAGTTGGGATCCGTTTAAATTCTGGAAAGAAATCACAAGTGCAACAACAAAAGAGCAAGTTTCTGAAGGTGAGGTAGGAATCAAACTTGGGAAAATGACCATTTGAGAGAAGAAAGGATCATTTAAAAAAGGCTCAAATTGGTATCAAATTACTTAGCTGGGATTTTTAGTGTAACACAAAATCACTGTATAGCACTGCACAAATACAAGTCCTAATCCACACTGCTGATAAATACCAGTGGTAGAGATTGTGGCTGCTGCTTGAGTAGAGTTTCACCTCTCTCAGCCAGTAAACCAATTTCCAACTGTCTTCTACATATTATCTGGGAAGGAAACAGATTTGTGTCAATCAAAAAAGTCTATAAAACAAACTGACATATTTAATCTCAATGAGTTTTTGGATAGCAAACAATGCAATAGTTTGCCAGGTCTTTGAGGTTGTATATAGTTTGAATAGCATGTAGTCTCCAAAAGTGTTTTTGGGTGTTTCGACGAAAGTCAGTAAACTTTTTTATAGCATGTTTTTATTCCCACCGACACTCTTGGTATGCAGAAACATCTATTGTATTATTGATAGCTGTGCGCAATCCCAGAGTCTCCATGTGGATCCTAATGGATCTATGTAACACCTTCCCATTCCGTGAGTGTTCCAAAGATCCATAGGCGCTCAAAAATGTCTAACAAGTGATCGATGAGGCGATAAAGCGGCAGAAGACTGTATGTTCATTACTCATGCACACCACTACGAGGGCCATTTAATATGCCCCATTCACCACCTGTATTTAGTATAAAGTGGGCTGTGTTATGCCTGTGTTTTCAATAGCATGACATTTCAATTTCAATTGATTTATTATCGATACTTGATTAATGTTTCAATACTTTCACTTTTATACCACAGAATCTGCCATTAGATAATAAGACAGCCAATCAGAACGCTTATAATATTTTCAAAGGATATATAAGCCCCTCCCACCCACCGCCATGCCTGTTATCAACAAGTCCTGACACAAACACAGCGGGAGGGAGGGAGGAAACAGGACTGGGACGAGGAGGACCCTAATCGGGGTAATGAAGATTACCGGTAAGTAACAAGACATTACCCCCTCATGGGTCCTCCTCGTCTCAGTCCTAACATAGTGAGGATCTCACAAGCAGAGACCCAAGAAGAAAAAACGCAGGACACCAGGGATCCTTGCAAAAGTACAAAACTTAATCAAACAAAGGATTAAGGAACAGCAGCATGCAAAAGCGCAACAGCAAAACGGGCCACAGAGGCAAGGAAAACAGCAAAGCGATAATGCCGAACAAATGTGTGAAGGGACAGCCAAGTGGCCGCTCCACAAAACACCTGGACAGAGACCCCCGCCTCCTCAGCCCAGGAAGAGGACACAGAACGTGTGAAATGACCCAGCATCAGAGATGGAGGAGGCAGACCCACAGACCCACAGGATAGGCAGACCGCCAAACGCACATAGCGAGTGAAGGTGGAAGGAGAAACCAACCATCCCTGAGCCACACTCCCACATGAGAAAAACAGGGCAGGTGAAAGACGAAACCCCAAGGTAAGGAAGAAAAAACAAAGGGTGCGAACAACCAAGGATGAAGGAACAAAGGAATCCCCAACCCCAGGCAAAATAGGAAGGAATCACCTCCAGCAGCAAATGGAACCTGGAGGAAGCTCAGGGAAAAAAACCTGGCCCAGCCGCAAAAAACAACCCCATCCAGCAGAAACTGCAAATAAGGGAAGGAGAGAAGCAAAGCACCCAACTCACTCAACCGCCCCGCGGAGGAGACGGACAACAAAAAAGCCACAGTTGCGGACAACCACAATAAACAGCCTCCAAAAAAGGCACAAAAGGGTGCAACTGCAGACCCCGCAAAACAGTAGACAAACCCAAGGAGACACAATCACAGGAGAGATCGGATGCGGAAGCCGAAAACAACACAGAATCCGACTCACCCAAGGAGCAACAACCTCCAAAGAGGCCCCGAGACCCCGACAATCCTGAACCACAGCCCAACGAGCAGACATGGCAGAAGGGGAAAGGTCCATCAAAAACCCATCTCGGAAAAAGACAAGAAGAGAAGCCGGACCACCAACCATTGATCCAGAACAAGTGAAGAGCACCAAGAGACAAAAGAGCCTCAACGCGCACCACAGTCCTTCAGTGTTGAAGGCCGACGCAACAACGGAATGCCACAGGCCACCACAGAAGAACAGCCTAAAGACGCCAACGACAGCCGCTCAAGAGCCAGGCCGACAGATGCAGGTGACAAAGATAGGGCAAAGACAGGTGCAGACACATAAGCGGAGCCGGAGTCAAGGGAAGCCGGCCAAACCCGCCCCCGTCCAGCAGCAGCAGGAGTGGAAACCAAAGGCAGCAAGGTCAAAAAGGAGCAACCAACAGCACAGACACCTTCACCCCCCCGAATCCTCTGCAGCACCCCAGGGAAGAGGGAAATAGGAGGGAAAGCACACAGAAAGCCCGAAGGCCAAGGAAACGAGAGAGCAACCACCAAGTCTGAGGACAGACCACCTCAGAACAAAACCGGGGGAGAAGAGCGTCATGAGGGGAAGCAAAAAGACCAATCCAGAGAGTCCCGATCCAAAGACAAAGGTCCCAGAACAGAGGAACAGACAGACGGCACAAAACAGAGGACGGGAGGAAGCGGCCCAAGCCGTCCTTATGAAATTCAGAAGCATCTGAACAGAAACGGCCCTCAATGCCAACAGATGAGAATTCCCCCAGACACAAATCACGGAAGGCAGCAGGTACAGAGACGCGCACCTTGACACCCCAAGAAGGCGCAAGTAACAACAAACCCCCTGATTGTCGGGACAAACCAATAGACTCGTCAGCCACCAAGGACCCCAAAGCAGCCCCCCAACCCCAAGGGCAGGCGTACGAGGTCAACAAGAGGAGAGAAGGAAGCAAAAAACGCACCCCCACACCAGGGTGGGAGGGCAAAGCCACCATACCAAAGTAGGAACCAGAACAGGGGAGAGAGGAACCAGAGCAACGCAACCTGTATGGGAAGGGTTCCAACAAGCCAACAGAAGAATCACCAAGGACCTGAGGGGTAGGTGAGCTCAAGGAACCACAGCCATGGAGGCAGCCACCAACCCCCGGACCTGCAACCAACCCCGAGCAGGGGCAGAAGGGTGACCCAGCAGGACCCGCAGAAGAGTCAAAAGGGCAGAGAACCGAGCCAGAGGGAGAAAACACCCCCCTGCAAAGCGCCGAACTGGCCTCCGAGAAACTGAAGTTCCAGAACAGGAACCAGATGAGAAAAGGCCAGATCCAACATGAACCCCAGGTCCTGGAATAAGGCCATCAACGCCACCACCGCCAGAAGAGCCCCAAGGAGGGTGGAAGCAGAAACCAGACAAAAGCAACATAGGGAAACACAGGGAAACCCAGACTCAACAAAACCCCCACAGCAGGAGCCAACACCGCGGAAAAACCCGGGGAGCAGTAGAGAGGCCGAAAGTCAACACCTGAAACTGGTAATGGAACCGTCCACCGCAAACCGCAGGAACCGCTGACCCGCCGGATAGACGGGAATGTGAAAACAGGCAACTGTCAAACCCAGGGAAGCCAAAAAATTGCCCACCAGGATGAGGGGAATGACGGACAGCAAGGGGATCATCCAAAAATGACCCAGCCGCACCAAACTGTACAAAGCCTGGAGATTCAGAAACCGAGCGGAAGGAACCATCGGGCGCCGGGACCAGGAACAGAGAGAAATAAAACCCCAGGCCCGATCCGTCACCAGAACCAGCACAACAGTGCCCCAGGACAAAAACAGACCGACGCCAGAGAAGATGGAAGAGCGCATCACGGGACCAATGGACAACGGGTAACCTCAAAAACAGTCCAAAAGTGGGACAGCCATGGAACGGAATCTGGTAACCAAGATCGATGACCGACAAGACCCACCAGGTGGAAATCAGACCGGACCAACGATCCAGGAACAACCAAGCAGAGTCCCCAAAATTGCAACATCGCCAACAATGTAGACAGGGAACTCACAACCAGTGAAACACCAGGAGTTGAACACATAACCCTTTGGGGAAGAGACTGCAACCGCAACCACCAGGCCACGGTGACTCCTCCTGGGCATAACAATATCTGACCAACACCCAGGGGCAGCAGCAAGCGCTGCAGAGGCCGGGAACCAAATGGAACGCAGCCCCTCGACCACGGGCCCGACCACGAAAGAGCCAAGAAGAAAACAGAGAATCCGGAAACTCCAGAAGAAAGAAAAAAGACAAGCCCCTCCGCACAGACTGCCTTTGGAGTAAGCCAAAAAGCCTGAGAACCACAAAAGGCAGGTAACGGACCAAGGTGTCTGCGCAGCGTCAAGGCACAAAAGCGCAGTCCAGAAAGACCTCCTACCAGCCATTGCCGCCCCAGCAGCCGAGGAGAGGACCCTCAGGGCAACAAAACACAGCTGACAGAAACTGAGCCATGACCTCCATCTGCGCCAAGATAGGAGTGAGATCCCCCCGATCCGGAAGACAGACAAACAGATACCCAAACCCCTAGAATGGACCTGCGAAGCAGAGGCTGAGGAAGTGCAAGCACGAACCGCAAAACGAGAAGCAGCAGAAGAACCCATGAGAGCAGACTCCTCCGAAGACAAAGATAAGGAAAAAGACATGGAGGTCAAAATAGACAGACCCCAAGAACCAGAGGAAAATGAGTATCAAACACAGTCAGGTGATACCGCTTCCCCAGAAAATGAGGAATGTCGACCTCAAGCCATGCGATAGCCAGAACCTCCTAGACGACAAAATGGAAAGGCAGGTCATGCACCACCGAGGAACAATACAGGGAGTCACACCTCTGCAGACAATGAAGCAGGCGTAAAGCCGAGAACCTCACGAAATGGACCAACATGCCCGGAAAAAAAAAACCTTTCACTGGACATACCCCCAGCAGGGAAAATGACTACGTACTCCCACCCTCCGGAGAGGAGGAAGCAGAAGGCTCAAGCAGCGCAGCACGCATGGGAAGGCATCACAGCAGAATGAACCAAATCCCGCAGGCTAGACCCGGAAATCTGCAACAGGTCAACCACCTGCAGCTCCCGAAACATGATGATGCATAAACAAAGATCCTGCAGGCACTGGAGCAGAAACCTCAACACCCCTGGCCACATGCAGCAGTATCAGGAAGCCACAGCACACACCAGGAAGTGCCCAGCAACACCCCTAAAAAACTGTCCCCAAACAACCAAGTCATAGCAACACGAGACCTGGGAAAGAAAAAGGGACAGCCCTGCTGTCTCCCCCACAGCAACAGAACAAACATTATGGCCGCGGGAGCCGGATGCCACTAGAAGACCCCAGCACCGGAACGGCCCGAGGCCAGAACGCAAGAAAAAACTCCCCGCCCCAGCCCAGCACATGCACGGGAGCGCGTTCTGGCCAAGGAGCAGGAACGCGGCCGACCGGTACACCGGTGCGGCCACGCACAGCAAAAGAGGTAAAACAAACACTTCAACAGTAAAGAAAAGAAAAAATTCACGGCACCACAAACCCAGCCCTTCAAACTCGGGAACTGGCAAGCAGGAAACACGGAGCACACCAGCGTTCCGACCGACGTCGGACAGCAAACAAAAACAGGCATGGCGGTGGGTGGGTGGGAGGGGATTATATATCCTTTGAAAATATTATAAGCATTCTGATTTGCTGTCAGGCAGGATTGCCTCACTATGTTAGGACTGGGACGAGGAGGACCCATGAGGGGGTAATGGTTGTCTAAACCCAGGGGAAACGATTCTATTATTCTGTTTTTAAAAATGGCTTTCCATGCAGACGAAAAACGTTTTTACCAATGTCTATCCTTCGCACAACAAATAAACTGCACACTAACTGGACCCTCAACCACCTACAGCAGGGAACGTTGGAGGACACGGAAGTGCAGGTATGATTTAGACAATGTAACAACAAAGATCAATAGTGCATCAGTTAGAAAATTCTGAGTCGGATGTGTCAGTCAGTATGCTCCCTTGCAAAAAGCTGCAATAGGCATATTGGCATGCTACGTGAGAACCACAAAAGCACAATAAATAAAATTACAATTTGAGTCACAATTGTGATTGAGACCCACAAAGCACGTATTATGTATGAGTTGTCACCAGTCACAAGGAATAAGAGGTGGCAACAGAATATTCCCTTCCTTGGGACTTGAAACAATATACATCAATGGATTGCAGATGCTCCAATGTGTGCAAAGCACTTGCTGTTCACCTTTTCTCCTCATCAGTCAGTGATAATTCAGAAAGTCGAAGCTGTACATGAAGCACTGATTCCACTGTGCAAGTGGCAACTGTGGGGATCGGGTTGAGCAAACAGCAACCCTAGGGACCATTTCATGCTGCACCAGATCTGCAATATTTGTGTTTTTTAGGACTCGGTATTAATATGGAACAGAGGTCGCAAAAGTCGCCAATACAGAGATTAGGGTTTGCTGTCTCTGATGCCTCATCTCTGCTGCTACAGCCATTCACAAGAATTCACCCCAAAAATCCTGCCTCATGAATATTGAGTAGCAGAATTCTCATGAATGGTTGCAAAAGCTTCCTCTTGCTGTATCAGATGGATATATCTGATATAGCACAAAGAATTGTCTGGCGAAGCCTGAGCTCTGTGATGTAATTTGGTGTGGGTTACATTTCGAATCTTTTTCAATCCATAACATGCATAATTTTTATGAATATTATGCATATTTCATGAACTGTGCCTGGGCGGTTGTCTGCGTGAAAATTGTCCATTAGATGCGCCTTCATGTACTAAAGCCACATGAGATACCCGCTAAATGTATTTTTCATACAGTTTCTAATGCCATGTGCTGAATGTTGCCAGCATAGCGCTTGCAGCGCACCGCTTATGGAGTTTCACAGGTTCTGCAAGACATGTTTTACTCTTCTAATGTCCGGTGAGCAAAAATATTATAGGATAAAACAAAAGTCAAGTGAAAATAAAAATATGCGAAAAATGTGAATCTCTAAGGGGCACATTACGATACCCGGCGTAAATAAATCCGCCAGGCATGGAAGCGGCAAAAATCCGCCCGCACACACCGCCTGAACACCGACCACGCCATTATGATTACACAAACCGAAAACCGCCATCGGCGGAAAAATCACACAAAATACCGCCCGCCATCGTCCGAGTCGGAGTCAAACCGCCCGCCACGGACGGAAACACGCACGACAACACAAAACCGCCCGCCCACACGGCCGACACACCGCACGTGAAATTACGATCGCACCGCCATGAGCGCGGAAAAACCACAAATATACCGCCCGCCAGCGCAAACAACGCCGATGAGAATCGACACGGCAGAAGCCATGGCGCCAACGTACCTGCACAGAAACCATCCGCACACAAAACCAATAGCACACAACATGGCCAACAAGTCCACACAGCAAGGCACGCACAAATACACAAGCACAGTACACATCCCGAAAACACCCCCCGGACAAACAAAAAATACAAAGGCCAGAACCCCAGACACAACACACCTGAAAACAACAGACCATGAGGACACACCCACATAGGTGAGTACAAAAGCAGCACTCCCACAGACCACAACCCCTTGCTACATTGCAAACCAGAGAGGAGAGGAGAGGACACAGTGACACAGCAAGGACAGCAGCACACAACAGAAACGCACACATCACTACCACCACCACCACCACCACCACCACCACCACCAAACACCACCACCACCACCACCACCACCACACCCCGGCACCACAAACCCCCTGCACATTACACAACACACACCGCACCAGCACCACAAACACCATGGCACCACAAAGGATGCCCAAGTTCACGCCCATGGAGCTGACGGTCATGGTCGACGAGATCATCAAGGTGTACCCACAAATCTATGGGAACATGGTCCAGCACACACCACTAGCCACCAGAAACAGAATGTGGAACCGGATCGTAGACCAGGTCAATGCAGTCGGGACCCTGCCCAGGAACAGAGTCGAGATTAACAAACGTTGGAATGACGTCAAGAGCCTGGTCAAGAAGAAGGAGGGCAAAAACAGAGAGCTGGCTGCCGTCACTGGCGGAGGGAATCCCGCGCTCTTTAAGACCTTCAAAGCGTGGGAGGAGAAGGTGCGAGTCGTAATCCATCCGGAGATCCTCGCCGGATTAGCAGAGGGAGTGGAGGCTGGTAAGTACAAACTAATGTATACCAGCACACCGCTATGTACTCACATGCGCAACTACCATGCCACAGCTCCCAGGGACAAACACCCCCATGTCCAGCACACAATACACAACACATCACACACACATGCAACAGACACTACCACACACAGCCCAAACCGAACAACTGTAAGATGCGTGGGGACATGTGTACACTAAGCCAGCCACGTAACCACCAACAGGTCCCCAAATATGCCAGAAGCGCCACAACGAGCACCCACCACACCCATGTGTCCGCCACAGCTGCACTAACCGACAAGTAACAGGTAAGTGGCAGGAACACAAAGTGCAGTGGGTGGGACGGTGGACAGCCCAAGTACAACACACACCAGGCCCCAGTCCCTCAGCACAGCAAGGAGGAGCATCCCCCACACCCCACAGCCACGTGTCAGCCACCGCAGTGCACAACGACAGCCGAAAGGCAGACATCACGGTCCACAGCAATCGGTGTCAGTGGGTGTCCAGCCACCCCCACGACCCACAACACCCCCCACCCCCACAGACCTGCAACATGGAGCACCCCCGCTTAGAGCCATGTGGCATCCAGTACAGTGCACGCACGAACAACTTGCAGGTGGGAAACTGGACAGGGCTGGATTACTGGAGGCATGAGGACCATAACACCACCAACACATGGGACATGTCACGTAGCAGACGAACACGCAGCACCGCCCACCGTCACGAACAAGTGAACAATGTGCACACGGACATGAACAACAGACTCACACCCCACATGACCCATCACAGACATAGCAACACCCAAGGAGCCACGTCTGCATGCACAAGCCACACTGAATATAGTCCCACACGGCAGCCACTGTGCAACTCATCACACACAACCGAAACACCATTGAAGTCCTGTCCATGTAGCCCCTACTGCCTGTCAACCACACACCTCACAACTACGCCTATGTAAGACAAACAACACTAGACGCAACAGAGCGGAACAACATAAATGCACACGAACACCACTGAACCCATCAAACTCACAGACACACCATGCACATACAACATACCATCCATCCCATCCGTCAGCCCCAGTCTCATGAAAGGCATGTCATCCGCACAGCTGCCACACATACAGCAGTCACGCTAAGACACATGCCCATGACCAACCATGTGCCAGAAGTCAATTAAGCGCACGACACACTGTGAGCAACAACACACAACATGGGCCACACCCCCGAGCACTGCAGTGATGCACATGGCACAGGGCAGCACGCACACCAAGGAGATGGGACAACTGCAATACGTTGGCTGGCACACAACTATCACTCACTCATAACGATGCGTCCAATGCCATGTCCAGTAATCACAACAGACAGCAAATATGCAGGGCATGTCAGGCATGCACACACCTCAGACCATGCACTGTCATGCTGCCACAACACATGTCACGTTCGGCACCCATGGCTCACAGCATGTACCCCAAAAGCATATCCCCTCCCAAATGCGAATCTGGGGCATGGCCCCCATGTTGCCATATGCGTTCCTAAGCGTTCCATTTGAACCCCAAAAGCATTTCCCCTCCCAAATGCGAATCTGGGTCATGGCCCCCATGTTGCCATATGCGTTCCTAAGCGTTCCATTTGAACCCCAAAAGCATTTCCCCTCCCAAATGCGAATCTGGGGCATGGCCCCCATGTTGCCATATGCGTTCCTAAGCGTTCCATATGAACCCCAAAAGCAAAGTACAAACCAGACCCAGGATGGGCCAGGAGCCCGCATACACCAGAGTCACAATGAGTAGGGGCACAGCAACACACCCATCGGCATGGCCAATCCGTCCCATGCCACATGTGCACAGCACACAGTCCCATTGCCTAGCACACACAACTACAGATGCCACAGCCACACACTCGCCTCCGGGAAACCCATGTACGAGATTGCACGAACTGCCAATGTCAGACGACAAATACATACTTCGCCAGGTGCAACACAATAACAAATCTCATTCTCTCCACAGGTGACGAACTGCCGGATGCTGGGGATGGAGACAGCAGCCAGCACAGCCAGCCCACAAGCCCCCAACGAGGACACACGGATCTGGAGGATCTGTCCTCCTCTTCGGACACGGACCACCAAGCTGGCCCATCTGGCGTGGCAGGGCCCAGCCGCTCCCCAGGACCCCTCCTACCCACCAACCCATCATCCAGGGATGCTGAACAGTCCCAGCCCCCTGCTGCCACTGTCGTTGCGGCCACACCCACGGTCATTGCGGCCACTACCACTGCCGCAACCGCCACCATCGCCGCACCGACCACCACCGCCACCACCACCACCACGTCTTCGCTGGCACCAGCCCCAGCGCAGGTGGTGGCCCGGCCGACTGGATCCACCCTGGGAGCCACAGCGAGGACCGTGGTGTGCAATGTGGCTAGTGGGCAGGCCGGTGGCAGCAGGACTGGTAGGAGGAGCAGGGTCAGGGAAACGCCAGCCTCCCCTGGGAGCCATGCCCTGCCTCAAATGGCCAGAGTCCTTGGGGCCTATGAAGAGGCCCAAGGACAATGGGCCAGGTCTGCTACAGACACGCGGGAGGTGCTGGGGGTGCTGAGGTCCATGGACGCCCATATGGGCCAATTCGTGTCCCGTATGGACCAACTCGTGGACCTCATGGGCCAGCTGGTGGTGGCGGTGGGGTCACAGGCAAGGCCAGCAACACCACCTCCGCCACCACCTGCTAGGGCGCAGGGTCGGGCAGCAGTGTCCACTTCCCCTGCGTCCACAGCCAGTGAGCACACCTCACCCACCACCAGCAGGTCGCCACCACACACCCCCTCCCAAACGTGGAAGGGGCCGTCCGAAGAGGAAACAGATCTCCCGGGAGGACTTCGCACACTCCAGTCGCAAGTGAGGCAGCCAGCCAGCCTTCCGCCAGCCTTCCTTGACCAGCCACTGCATTGACTTGCTCTACGATCCCACTCCACACAGCCAGCTGGATGGCATGTGTGTGTTGGACTATGGACATAGAACCAGTGGGTACACCCTGAGCTTCACGCAGCCATGACCGACAGCTCATTGTCACTGCACGCACCACTTTTGTCATCACCTTACACACAATCACATGTCACAGTTTGGAATAAATGCACCTTTTTCACTAACTGCTGTTTGTGCCCTGTGTTTTATTTGTACGGAATACAACGGCCACCTTGGGCGGAAAGGCACCTGATGCGTGGCATGGCAATGGAATCCGGAGGGCCTGTAGGGACCTAGGGGTGGGAGACAGAACAGGAGCACATTCAATGAGTGTGTCACACACCCATCACACAGTACATGTCAACAACTACAAGCAATGTACACACATCGCACAGAGCAATAGGGCACAATGCCACAGCCACCAACAGTGGCATACTACCCTGGCCATGGAGCGTTGACACACTGCACGCAGTGAACATACGGCCACCCTGACACAGCACACACACACCTGCACAGATACAGACACATCATCCGTCGTACATGGACACTCACCGTCAAGTGAAGTAGCGGGCGATGAGCTGCTGGCGCACATTCCCAGCTTCCTCCTCTCCGCTGTCCACCTCACTCGAGCTGTCCTGGTCTGCGGGCTGGGGCCCTGGTTGATCTCCGTCATCCACAATGAGGGGGATCTGCTTCCGAATGGCCAGATTGTGCAGCATGCAGCACGCCACCACTATCTGGCACACCTTCTGTGGGGAGTACGCCAGTGCACCCCCGGTGCGGTCCAGGCACCTGAACCTGGACTTGAGGAGGCCAAAGGTACGCTCGACCACACGTCTGGTCCTCCCATGTGCCTCATTGTATCGATCGTCTGCTGGGGTGCGAGGATTCCTCAATGGACTGAGCAGCCATGCCCCATTCGGATACGCAGAGTCACCTGGGTGTGAGGGACACAGAGAACCGTTGCTATTCCAACTGGACAGGGGACAGCATCGCACAACCAGCACGCTACACCACTCCACATACTCACCGACAATACAGCCACGATCCTGTTGCAGATTGGCCATCAGTCGTGGCAAGATGCTGTTGCGCATTATGTGTGCGTCATGGGCCGAGCCTGGAAACTTGGCACACACGTGGGTGATCACCATGTCCGCAAGGCACACCACTTGCACATTCAGGGAGTGCGTGTGCTTCCTGTTGCGGTACAGGTGCTCAGTGGCCTGTGGTGGAACAAGGCCAACATGTGTGCAGTCAATGGCTCCCACGACGTGTGGGATTCTGCCAAGGGCATAGAATGCACCCTTCACTGCCGTCAATTCACGAGCCCTGGGGAATCTGATGTACCTGTTTCGGTACAGCATCATGGCTGCCAGTACATCCCTCAGCACCTTGCTGAACATGGGCTGGGACATCCCTCCTCCACTGCCCACTGTGTGCTGGAATGACCCAGTGGCGAAGAAATGCATGGCGGCCATCACCTTAGCCGTGGGGGTGACAGCAGTCGGATACACCCTGCGGGGACGGAGATGGGGCTCTAACATGGCACACAGTCGATGCAGGGTTGGCCTGTCCAGCCGAAACTTCCTGATTACCTCTGTATCGTCCATGTCCGCCAGCAATTGGTATGGGCGGTCAATGTTCGGTCTCCGCCTGGGTTAAATGGCAGAGGACACATGTCAAAGCAACACGGCACATAGCAATTTCGCATACACATCACTGACATGACTGAGCAAGCACATGAGCCACAGCCCAGCTGTCAAGCTGGGACGGCACGGCCACAATACACTTACACAGGTCTCCCAACAATGGCAATGGCAAGTGAGACATACCACTGCCATGTGCATGCACATGGGGATCTAGGCCCCAATGACTTGCGGGCGTGCTGATGGGGACTGACTGCATATTCGTCAAGCGGCAACGCCACGGCAACATGAATGTCTGCTGAGCATGGAACTGCTTCCGAGGCTGGATGAGTATGGCACACGACGACGACGATGTGGGCACGGGCTGAGCGGCCAATACAAGTGGGACCTGTGGCACGAGGGGATATGAGACAGTAGTAGGTGTCAGCACTGCACCCTATGTACAGCACTGTACGGATCACAGCTCCCGAAACATTGACTGGTGTCCACATTGACAGCCCCATGCCAAGACGGCTGTGTGCTTGCAGTCACACGTCACAGGTGAGAGGTTACATTGCACGTGCCAGGTGGCAGACGTACATAGTGGGAGCTGGCATGTGTGTGCATGTGTCTCCTGTTCAGGATCCACCAGATGGGCGCTGACTCTGTACTGACCATTGGACACAGCATGTTCCGTGGAAGGCTTGTGTGTGTGGGATGGTGGCACTGGATGTGCCTCCGTTGGGTGGGGGGCCATGCACAGGGCGGGTACGTCGATGATTGCGCATTGTTGGTCACGGTGGGTGCACCAACTAAGATGTGTTGCCCTGTGTTCGATTCCTATGTCCGCATGATGATGGACTGTGGATGTGAGCAGACTACACATTGGTCGATGTGCTGTCTATATGCATGTGCCTTCACACCAGGCACAGCTGCCCCTGCACATGTGACCCCTGCTGAACTCGCTGCTGGGTCTGTGGAGCTGATGCACCTTCTGCGCGTGGGGTGGACAGCTCTCCTCACTTCCCTCATTGCGCATGTCATGTCTTTGCCGCAGGTGACATGGATCATGGAGGGCCCACATGTACGCGTGGGTAGGCTACACATGATTGTTCACTGGTCGCCACCCCCAGTCAGTGTTTCGAATGGGAAGGTTGTCGTGCTGGTGGTATGTTCGATGTGGCGGATGGGCGGGCCTAGGTGCGGGCTTACATTCCGGACATGGGGGGTAATTGGATTGGCGACTAGTTGCAGTACACACGGGACACGTCTCTTCCTTTCCACATCTGGGTCATCCCTTGTACTAACTGACAGTGATACAGTCATCTTCGCCCCAGCCCTCATGTCCTCCCCTCGCCCCCCAATATGCATGCTCACCTGCGAGGCTAGCGCTTGCACAGGCAGCCCCAAGCTCGCACCAGAGAGGGCAAGGAGTGTATGTGTGGGTCCAGTTGCACGAGTGGGCTGTCTCAGGGTATGATGTGTGGCGGGACGCCGTCCACCTGCGTGGTGCCCCAAATGGAGACCCGGCCTGCATGGACTATGCATCACAGTCTTCGCCTTCCCGGATCCGCCACCTGCGACACCCAGTGGCTGTGGCTGCCCTTGCGGCCAGGCCGCGTCCGTCTGTGGCTGATGGCCCACACATTCACTCTTTGGCCTCTCTGGGGAGGGCTCGGGGGTGGTGGCGCACGCGCTTGCACTTAGTCGCAATGGCATGTGGCGTGGTTGGTATGATGGGCAATGGATGGGATGGTGCGAGCCACCTCCCGTGACGTCAGTGCTGCTCGTGCTGTGGTGCGTCCCCCTACACTTCCATCTGACTTGTGCCATGCTAGACGTTGAGGTTCTATTGCCTGCGTGATATGACCAGGAGGAGCGCGAGGAGACCTCTCACACACCATGCTCCACTGCCATCCCGTGCCCTGTATCGCCTGTGCGGATTGACTATGTTGGGGTTACACCTGGTCGACTGGGGCTGTGTGTGCCTTGTCAAGGGGCATGGCGGGCGCACAACAGGATCCAGCTTGTCCACAGAGGGTGGGCTGAGGTGCGCCTGGTACCGCTTTGTACGTGTGCCCGGCTGCTGTGCACACACGTGTTCACTCCCCCCGACAGGTGTCCTCTCACGATGCCCAGGGAAGCGGTGGTGTACTGTTCATGACCCCTCCCAACACGGCGTGCTCCAACTTGGCATGTGCGCATCTACCCGTCGCACCCACCCACCTGAGCACTGCGTCCATACGACTTCACACGACACATGTGTGTCTTCCACAGTAGTGCTACTCATTTGCGTTGACATCCAATACCAGTGGACTACATGGTCATGTCACGACTGCCGTGTACTTCACATACTCTCATCCTCTCTCATTCGTACTTGTGAAATGAGTCAGCGGAGACAGTTTTGGTTTCAAACATTATATTGAGTCTTCTGTCCTCTGTGATGCAGTATAGTGGACACTACTGGCAGCGGAATACATGTTGAGGATATACTGAGCATGATTACAAATGGGATAGGGTGTAGGGTTACATGTGATTAGCTGTTGCATGTGGGATGTGGGCTTCAGAGTGACATCTGCTTGGCCAAGGCTGTGCTAATGTACATTTACGTATAGCTGCGGAGCTGCGGACTTTGACACAGACGGTATACATGTAGCCTACCAGACCGCTCGGCATCATGGGCACAGTCCATCTCAGTTCCATGTGACAGGTTTGCTGCGGTTGTTCCTCATGCACGCGTGCATGTGAGATGACATCAGGGCATGTGCTTGCGTGCATGCAGCGGCGTGCCACTTGTTGTTGCACTGTGGTGTTTACTGGACATGTCACAGTCACTGGGGTCGTGTTGTTGTTGTATGCACTTGTCGTCCATGCAAAGGTCCTGGTATGGGATTCCCGGGGCGGGGGTGGGAGGGGTGCAGCACCCACAGACTCCAGGCGACCTATTCATGTCCACTGAGCGGTGTGTGTGTCCATGTGCGCTGGATCCATGTCGTGTCCTGGTTGTTCGTGCAGTTCCGTCCATGTGGGTGCGATACACAGAGCCCATGCCACTGCCTCCCACGATGCATGCGGTGTTCCTGGATGTGATGGGGAACAGTGTGCATGTCCCGGTCATATCCGATGTCATGGCGATGTCGTTGATGGTGTGGTTACAGTTGCCGGTCGTTTGGTATGGCTGTTGTGGTGGTGACTGGCCAGTCCGTGCAGAAACTGAGCATGGGTGCGGGGTTGGACTTCATAGGTCACTCGGGGAACCTGCGTTGTGGTCCGACGTATTTACAGGTTGTCAGGTATGCGATGCCGTCCAGCAGGGCTTCCATGTCATTGGTGGTGTACATGTTTGCCAGCCAATGAAGCGGATGGTGGCTCTCAAGGTGTTGTTCGTAAGTTGTCCCTTGGAGGACCATGATGGGGCATGCTGGGTGACATTTGATGTAGCTGTTCTCGATGATCCGTCTTGTGGAGGCACAGTGGTCCCATTTCAGTGCGGGTGCGATGTTGGCCACATACGCCATGCCCCCATAGGCAGAGCAGGCCCTGTCGTGTGCGTCCAGAGGGAGGAGTAGTGGTAGCAGGTCCGCCTTCAGACATGCCGGGTTGGAGAGGCATATCTCGACGGGATGCTGGTAGGGACACCTCCGACAGTAGAAGACGGGCATGACGCAGCTGAACAATGTGATGCGGTAAGTCAGTCGGTAACTTACGTTCAGCAGGGACAGGAGATCGCATCCCAATGTATGTATCGTGTTGGTTTTGTACAGCTTGAGCTGTTCGGCGTAGTTGGGTAGGTGTGTTGCGGTTGCCATTTCGCAGCGGTTCGTTGAGATGGCGTGCTCCGGCTGTGTGTGCAGTCTGCAATGTGCACGCTCCGGGGTTGCTGTGAGCTCTGTGTAGTCGTGGGGAGACAGGACTTGTGTTCTGTTGGCTTGTTTGGAGGACACGGGCCCTCTTCCCACATGCTTCTCAGACAGTTCAAGGTCAGTGCTGTGTGACTCCTTCCAATTAACTTGCATGTGGCCGACATGGGGAGTGTTTTCTTCTTTCTTCCCCGTCCGTTGTGTGCTTCTGTGATATGCGCTATCTGCCCTGTGGTCAGTCTCCTCGGCATGCCTGTGTTGGTCTATTCTTGGACAATGGCTGTATTCACCGGCTTCTGTCGTAGGGCTGTGGTTTCGGAGTTGGAATGGAAGGTCATTCAGTGCTGTCTGCTCTCCCTTGTGTGGGCGGCAGGCTGCCTTTCCGCTCTGCGTTGGGCCTTGTGTGTGGATGTTATTCTTGGGCCACCTGTTGTCGGTCCCCGGGCTCTTTGGTGTTCCGTTTCATATGTCTTGTTCATATGTGCAGGGTGGTATGGGTTTTTCAGTGTGGTACTGGCGTTCCTCTTCCCGAAGGGGCCCTGCTTCTCCTAGTTGGTGTTGCCGCCGCTGTGTGCTACGCCATGTTTGTTACACTGGGGTGTGTCCTGCAGTTGCGTGTCTTCACTGACATGTGTGCGTCGGTTGTGTGGCGTTGGGTGTTGTCCGTGAATTGGGCGTTGGGGACATGTCTGTGGCAGGCCTGTCACGTGTCATGTGCGTTCGGGGTGGGGCTGATGTGTGTGCTACTTGGTTGTGTCCCTGTGTCTGTGCGCGACGCATGCATGGCGCTGCGGTTGGCCTCTGCGTTGTGCGCATGTGTGGCGGCGTCATCGGCGCTTTGGGGCCGTGACGGGGTGGTTGGTTCCTAGTCCCAGGTGGTGTGTACACATGTGTTCCGCGATGTTAGGATTTGGCCTGTGTGTCATATGTGGATGCAATGGTGGATGTGTAGTGTACACGCGCTGGTGGGGGGTTGTCCGCTTTTTCCGCCCTTGCGCTGTGTGCGCTGTTTGCGTGCACTTGTTGTGTGTGTGCCTACCTGCGTCTCCGCGGTACGTTGCGTCCTTGGTGGTGCATCAGCAGAAGCATGGGAAGGGCCTGCAGTGCTGGATTCATGCCCGGGGTGCCGCTTCTTCGTTGTCCGTGCTCTGCGTCCGTGTTTCCGCCTCTCTTTCACGTGCGGTGTCTCTTAGCCGTGGGAGCCGTTTGTTTGCGGCATCGTAATTTATGCGCCGGGCGGGACGTGTTTCGTCGGACGGTGTGTGTCAGTTGGGCTGCGCCGCTACGTGTACGGGCGCACTTTGATGGCGGACGGTGTTGCTGGCTTGCCGGCGGTGTTTGGCCTGCTTTTCGCATCGTAATTGGGCGGGCGTGTGGACTGCTGCGTGCCGGCGGTAACTGGTGGTTTTGCATCCGCCAGCACGGCGGTTGTGCTTCCGCCCGCCATCGTAATGGGCCCCTAAATTCTGCATTAACATGATATTTCCTTCACAAAAATAATAAAGACCATACCTAAAAGCATTCTACAAAGGCACATTTGTATGCCCTGTGCATGGGGCTTTTATCAACCTTCAGTTAGAGAGAATGGGCAGGGAAGAGAACAGTACTTTTTTACCATCACCAACATGCTTTTCAATAGGAGGCTGACTAAAGGAAAAAGAAATCTTGGTCCATAGGTTACTTGCTATTTATTTGTCTATTGCCCACCTCTCCTAACTTTCATTTTTAGTGGAATTAACCTTCTACTTCTCCCTTTGTGCAAGTAAAGATCAGGAAACTACTTTTAAATTTTTAAAAAAAAATAATAATAAATAGCATAGCCATATTAGACATTTACATTTCTCAGTTATTGAATTTGATCTAGTAAGTGTAATGAATCACTATGGTAAAATTTTCTGACTATTTTAATCACTATTTTAAGAATAAAATAACATACGTTTATTAGATTTTCATGTTCTGTGATACAGCTTTTTATTCCTAAGCACAATTCATCGGCCTTTGCCGCCAAGCAGAGAAAATGATAAAATACGCCAGAGAGATTAGAGATGAAAACATGTCAATAGAAGTGTGCCTGCTTTAAATTAATTCCGATTTTAATAATTACCATGCTCTGTTTGACAATAGGACATTGTGAGCCAGATGTACAATGCCGTTTTCAAATCACAAACCATGCGATTCACAAAATCGTAAGGTTTCCGACCACAAAATTGATTTTAGCTATGATTAAACCCATTTTGGGAGTCAGAAAAGCCTTTCCAACTTGAAAAATGTGTTTAGTGACTTATATCGAATCACAATTATGAATGGGCATGAAAGGGTATTCCCCTCGTAATTGAGATTTGGTACTGCATGCTTCAAGGTTTGCAGTCGCAAACCATTGATCAGTACGTGAACAATGATTTCTAAAGCAGAAGGTGTCCACTTGGGCCATTTTCCCCTATGTAAAATGTGATGGTTGATCTTGGGATAAGTAGGCAGTCATCCAGGGGACCACTACCTGCACTGACTGAAGTTTTCTCAAACAGCACTGGTTCCTCAAAGAAACAAAGGCTGCTTGAAAAATAATAATCCTGTTTTGGAATGCAAGCACAAGGGTGGTGGTCTACCTTTCCTTGCATGCCATCGTCCCTGTATTTGTAGCCGATCAAGGCAAGTAGTGACCTGCCTAATTAATATTAATTTGATAGGTCGTTCTATGACCCCCTGCAATGGGGTGTTTGTGATATTTTAGTAAAAAAGGTGTCATCACAAAATTTGAGATAGGTGACACAATGAGAGTGAGCAATTTGCAACCACTTTTTGAACACTTTTTCTAAGTATTTGGCTCAAATATTGCACTCTACCTTTTTAAAAGGGAGGCAGCAGTGGCTCTCTTTTCTCATTGTTCTGCAATCAGAAACTTCATAGGTCACCTTTATTTTAATAATAGACCATATTTGGTTCCCCATGGCTGATCCTGTGTTCCATCTGTATGAGATAACCTAATCTGTGTGGAGTATATGTTAAATGTTTGGAGAGTACTGAGGACAACTTGTGACATGCACTAATGGTGAGAAACTTTCTATTTCTTCCAATTCCTATTAGATACAGATGAGGACTCTATGCTAATCAAATCTGATCTATAAGGCAGGCAATTCTCGAGGATATAAACTATTGAGTAGGATCATACCATGTGATTGATGTGGTTCAGCCAGTTCTATAAATACATTTGACAAGAGTGTGGCATTTTGATGGTGATATCCATTTCATTATTAAGGATTTTGCCCAGTGTGAACAAGACTGTCAGGGCACTGTACACTGGAAATAAAAATAATATTTTATAGATGTAATCATATTAAAACACAGTTGGAGACAAAAGGGTACAACAATTGTAGTATTTTGCCTATAGAGAAGAAGTCATCACATAATGTGCAATACAGGGACTTTCAATAGACTGGCTTGATTCGGCCATTCAGGGAACAACAAACTTAAGCGTGGCCCAGTTTCCATATCAGTAGGACAGCATTGGAAAGTTAAACGAAAAGGTGATGACTGACAGAAGTCATTTTAGGTTTCAATTGAAGACCCTGTCTGAGGCAGTCAGATGAAGCTCTAGACAAAGGGAGATGTAGATTTTGGAGGCACACCCCAAGAAGGACTGAGTCAATGCTCATTGTCTCTTGAAACCAAGCATGTGTAACCTCATTGTTACTGAACTGTGCAGGGGCAGATGATCTCTGGAGATCACTAGTTTTTAAGATAGAAGAAGACACAATGTAAAGTATATGAGAGTCCATTTCAAATAGGCGGATGGCATAAATGGAAACCAATAAATGGAGATCACTACTTGGGTAATGTGATTAAAATGGCTAGTATCACAGATGAGGTGGGCAACAGCCCAGCACTGATATACACCTTAGCGAGACAAACTCTTGATGGAGCACCAAACTCAATGCAAAAAGGCCTCTGCGGTGCCCCTGCTCAGGTCAAGGGCTAATCACTGCTAAATGGATATGAGGATGCATTTTGCACTGAGAAAATAGCGCTAAATGCCAGAGAACATAAACAGCAGCGCAAGCAGCCTGGATTGCGTGCTAAATGTGCTTTCGCAGTAGGATTCTTTCCCCAAAATTACTCTTAATTATGCAAGCGGGTATGATGGTGTTATCATCATTATTCCGTGGCAAAGAGTAGCGCGGAATTGCCGAAATTACTCTCTTGCCTAATTATTATGTGACTTGCCAAGCACATGATATTAATTCAGTGTAACATTTAACTTCCCAGGTCAAAGTATGAAATAAAATAAGTCAGATTTGCTCTGGCTTAAAACATATTTCAGCGACCTTTCAGGACGGAGAGCAGTGAATGCGTCACCAATTGCATAGCTTAATTGAAACTGAAAAAATACTACTATTCGAAAGAGAAGCACTCCGCACGCACCTCACACATGTAGGGGCAGATTTACAAGCCCCTTGCGCCACTTGTGCGTCATTTTTAACATGGGAAAAATGACGCAAAAGTGGCGCAAGGGCCTTGTAAATCTGCCCCGTAGTATTTTACACTTGGGTTCGTGTTCCAATTCCGGTTATACTTTTCTTTACGTGGCATATATCCAGCATGACCCTCATTCACTCGAGCAACGCGTCATGCCATTAAAACTATTTTCGTTGCAAGACCCTGAACAACAATTCGCTTGGACCTGTTGTTGTCCGGATCACACTTCATCGCCCTCAGGGGTTCATGTTTTTTTCCGCTGTGCTGTAGTTTTTATTTGTCACCGCTATGATTGAAACATAAATAGAATTCAGAATGGAATAACACCAAGGGTGGCGCATTATTATTTTTAGAAAGTTGATAACAGTGCATCCACACCAAACAAACCCCAGGGCACTGTTTCTGCTGTTTCAATCTGCGAAGACGACTTGACTTTTACGTGGGCACGGAGAAAAATGCCATTATAAAAAGAGTAGTTGTTTGAGGTGCGTCATGCAATTTTGTATTACACATGCATCAATTGGACATACCGCCTTTTTTACTAAATAAAGGAAGTAATATGTTTAAATTCACAGACGAATGTGTGCTTTTCGCACAGCAAGAACTATTGCTACATGTGTTACATAGCTTAATGGGATCGTTCGCACTTGACACTGGGAATGGTTTAACGCCTTGACAGTGATAAAATCATCCTGTTCGCCCCATTTCCCACCAGCAGGACTGGAGATTTAATATAGAACAGTGTTTCCTGGGTAATTTTTGTGTCAAGGTGTAGGATAACAAGCTGTTCAAGAAGTAAAGCCTAGAGAAAATATACTGCGCCTAAGACATGGATTATAGATAGGGTTTAGTTTCCAAATGAAAAGTGAAAAGATATCAATTTTATTAAAGTTTTCATTTTTTTTATGTATGCTTTTATAAATTGCTAGTAGACAGAGTGATAGTTGAGCAAGGTTTCAGGACATGGACATAAACACAAAGTAATGATAACGTCTTTCAACCTTGTCCTGGTGCAAAGGAAGATATTTCCAGAGTGAAGAACCTGTATGTGAGGAGACCTGCCCCCCCCCGCCTCCCATTTATACGTCCTTGGGTGTTGGTCGAGGGTAAAGGCTTTGACAGCAAGCTGCTATGTAGCATCAGGCATTGCCATTGAAAAATGGTCCTTTACAGTATTACAATATAATGTAAGCAAGAATGAAAAGAGAAATGTTGCTAAAATTATATCGTCGCAAGATGCAACTTTGCAGATGCTGTCTACCGGCATGCTTTTTAACAGGTCTGCGCTAGGCCCGTTTGAGCAGTCAGTGGCAGCCGCGGCCCGTGCAGGTAAGAGCGGTGAGGCCGGGTGAGGGGGTGAGGGGGGAGGGGGGGAGCGGTTCGACAGACGATGGCAAGGGAAAATTAATTATTTATTCAATTTTCCCTCGTCGTCGTATGTCGCAATCCCGCCCACCCCCACCCGGCCCCTCAGCTCTTACCTGCACGGGCAGCGGCTGGTCAGTCGTGCATGGAGTTATAATTGTTCCGCTCATGTTAATCTCCCTTCCATTACGTTTACGGAATCAGCCACTGCCACGCTAGCCTTCACTTTGGAAAGCAGAGTAATGCACAGCTTCCATCTAATTTACCATGCCATCTCACTTCCCTACCTGAGATAAAGGGTTTGACCGACTAAAGGGTGTTCCTATATAATGGTGCAAAGATGCGCTCTATAAACAGTGCACTACAGTTCAGCTATTTTAGAAAAGGTAATATTAAGCATGCATATGGTTTTCATTAAAAATAGCACATAACCATAATGAGATGCTGGATTATTAGTTTGGCGGAGGCTCCTTCACAAACGAGACACTGAGTGGCAGATTTATCATTCTTTCACGCAGCGCAATGCAGCAAGTCACCTTGCTGTGCTGCACTCCGTGGAAGGGCAGGAATGCCCGTTATTATATTCTGCATTCCTGTCCTTTCCTAGTGCTCACAGACTTTTGGCTGCTTAGCGCCAACACAGTTATCCTTGCGTCATGTTGCAAGGGTGCCTGTGTTGTAGGCAGGATAGTTTTTGTGCAGGAAGGGAGACATTTTCCTCTTTCTATGTGTGCTGCATAATGCAGCACACATAGAAAGAGGGATAAACAAGAAGAAATAAAGATATTTCACCTTATAATGCCTCACCTGGGGAGGCATAGCATTTTGACGCATTCCCAGGTCTACCACTAATGGTAAATCCGGGAATGCTCCAAAATCCATGGGTGGATGCGTAGGAACACCCACTCTCCACCCATGGAACTCCTTCCTCTGCACAAAGTAACACAAGGCAGCGATTTGCACTGTATTACACTAGATTGATCAAGCCATGCAGGGCCACACAAGGTGGCCTTACGTGGCTTGATAAATCTCACATAGGGTTTGCGTTTCCCTTGTGCCCCCTTTTGTAGCACAAGGGCAATGCAAAACCTTGATAAATATGGGCCTGAGTGCCTACTTAGGTAAAGCTCAGTTTCAGTGAGACAACCTAGGCTTAACCTCTGGTGGTAATGACACATATCAGCAGGCTTTTCTGCGTTAAAATTAGTGGTAAGTATTGAAGCAGCTCCAAAATAACATTAAGGTCATGAAGGCAATTAGTAAACTCTCCAGCCGTATTAGTGAAGCAAAGAAATATTTAATAAGCAAAATGACAAAAACTGAATAAGGGGATCTGGAGCTATGATTTATTTTCTAACAAATTGTCAAAACACGCTTAAAAACATAATCTAAATGTCAATCTTGCTCTATGTGGATAACTAAAAGGGGCCAGATTAGTGCACTCTTGCTCCAAAAATGAAAAGCCATTACCAATAAACTTTTCTAACTCTCAGAGGCTGAGAGGGCAGTGGTAGAGTCACCTAACCTTTCAGGCTGGCACACTCAAGTGGTTTGACTCTTCCAGTGCTCCTCAGGGGGAACTCCAGCTACAGAGTTTCAGAGTAGATAGACTTCTCTACCCCAGTTTCCTTAGGATCCCAACAAGAGTCCATTCCATCTAATCTGCAGTGCCATTCCTCGAAGTTGCATTCACCTGGGGACCCAGGTTACAGATAGCATTAGGAGTCAAACTCAATCACTCACGTCAGCCAGGGTGTAGGACAGTCATCCTTTTTGCCTTGATCACCCCCATTGTTTGACTGATGCTGGTGGTTACTGACACTAAAAGTGCCCTGGACTCTGCTGCCCAGGCCCTGGGCCAGTGCTCTGTCCTCTAAAGGTATATGGTAATTGGCATATTTCTAATTGGCCAAGACAGCCTACCTGTAAGCCCCTAGTATATGGGAGAGCATGTAGGTCCAGAGACCCTAGTGGACCTAATGCACTTAAGTGTGCACTGCTGTGGTGTCGGGTGTCATTTTAAAGCAGGCCTACTTTGCAGGCTGATTTTAAAATAAAACTATGTCCAAATCTGACTTTGGAATAAAAAGTACTTACAAAGACCAAAACTACCTTTTCATAACTTATAAGTCACCTCTAAGGTTTACCTTAGGTGCCCCAAGGGTGGGGGTCATTGTTATAGAAAGCAGGGACAATATAACTTATGTTTTGTATGCCCTGGTAGGAAAAAATGAAGTTGTTTTTCACTATTATAGTGCGTGCTAGCCCCATGGGTGAACATGGGGAAGGCTTTATTAAACTTAATAAAGTCTATCAACGCTTTGGAGCTAGCTAGCAATATCATTCAAAGTTTCACATTAATTGTCACATTTAATCCAACCACTTTTAATGGATTGGTTTAATGTAACTACTACAGGAAAGTAGAACGTATTATCCTGAAGTGACCTAAAGCAGCCCTGTAGCAGTCTCTTCTGACTGACCAACCTTTGACAGCCTGGCTCAAGCTGCTCCCTGAGTAGGTGTGAAGAGGTCCCGGGCCAAAACAATACAGCCATTTGGTGGGGGAAGGAAGGGGGCTGTGGATATTAGCTGGACTTCAAAGGCAGCAGAACAGATGTCCTAGGATCCAGGCCAGCACCCACTTCCTTGATCCCCAGCCAGATGGACCCCCCCTAATTAGATTAGGTGAGGTGCTGGAAGGGGAGTGTAGTCAGATATTAGCCACACTTCTTGGTTGGGTTACACAGACATGCACACCAAGGAGAGATTTTCTTTGTTTAGATATTTGGGGAACCGTGCATTCTGGGTCAAGTATATGCCCACACGTTACAGGAAGTGGTCCTAGCAAAGGGAGGTGACTTTACCCTTATTAGATATGGTGTTCCCCCTCTTGCCAGGCAAGAGTGGAGGATAAATATGGGAGAGTTGCAGGAGCTCCTCAAAACTCTGTCTCAAACAAAGGATGATGAAGTTCTGACCTGCTGGACCCTTGGACTGCATCACAGAAGGATTGCGCTCAAAAAGACTGCACCTGTCACACTCCCAAGTCTCCACAAAAAAAGGACTGTGTCTGACTCAAAGGAAAAGGAGTGGATTATCTGATTAACAGCAGGTACAATAGAGCTGGAAGAAGTCACCTACAAGCCCAAAGAGAGGATCCCCCCAGCTGACCAGTTGCAACTTGATTTTTGCTGGACTGTGCAGGTGTATTGTGGGAAATTGAGTCCTAGCCCTCAAGACGAAATCCAGAGTCTCAGAACCCTGTGACTGAGCTAGTGGACACTTATTTTCCTCAAAGGAACCAAGAAATTACAAAATCTGCACAGAAAGAAACTTTCTGCAAAGTTTTGCAGAAGAACTCCAGGAGGAGACCGGCTCAACGTCGAGAGTCAAGCCGCCATGGTCGACTCGCGAATTGGTCTGATCCCCTGGTTTGTCCCACTGAAAGCTTTGGAGCTCCAAACCATTGACATCAAGGACAAAGAATTCTAGAGAATCACTGAGGTATCACGCTGCAGCAGGCCACCATCGGTGACCTAAATTTCTTATCTGAGAAGCCCGAGGACCTGCCGACGAGCCGGTCGATGAGAGAAAAGCTTGAGAAAAAACTAAGTCCGAAGGTGAACTTTTGACCGGGACCTAGCACTCACCCTATTCAACACACGCTCCATCACGATCAACCTAAAACGTTGACTTTGTCCTGGTCCTGTGCGACTAGATAGCTGCGAGTGGCACTTTGAACTTTTTGGCACTAGAATGTACAATTTTTGATTTGTTCTTTGAAAATTAATATCTCCGGTTCCCAGCATTGGATGTTTGTCATTTTGGTTTCATTTTAAAGATAAAAACTTTCTCTATCCTTATAAAGTGGTGTTGGGTTTTTGTTGTGTTGTGTTCTTTACTTATTTACTGTTTTGGGGATATTAAATGCTTTACACATACCCGCTTGACTGCTCATGTGCCAAGCTACCAAGGGTAGAGCAAGGACTAATTTATTGAACTTGACTGGGCCTATTAGTGATTGTGGTATTATTATGAGCTCAAGGCAAATACCTCCATCAACTCATAATCCACTTTCCTGCTCAGGATGCCAGCACAGTCTAGCTTATTGGTCAGTTGGTTCTTCAATAAAATTACACCTTTTGTTCTTTACATTCTTGGGACTACAAGAGGCCACTTAGTCTGGCCCTGTGAGAGCACTTCCAAAGCTTGGGTAGTAGAGGAGGCAGGATCCAAGGCCTCAGTTCTTTCCCAGACAGATACAGATTGCAGGGTCTCTCCGTTCTTCTCTCCTTTAAGTCCAGTTGTGTTGTGAGTTGCTGGGGCTGTGGAGTCTTTCTTATGCTTGACACTAGCCTGTGATTGCTGATAATTCCTAATCCAATAGTAAAAATATTCCATGGTTATGCCAACCTTCTTTTGCATTAGGTCGTGACACTTTACTGGAAACAATCTCTGAAATCTTGCTTCTGGTGCCTTCCGAGATAGAAGAGCTTCAATGTCAGTGCATGGAGCTCTTAATTCCTGCACAAGGATTGTCCTAATAAAATGAGGGAACAGCCATAGAAAAACAATCCTATCTTGTTCTGAGGCCAGGTCTCTTAATGTAGTCAGTAGAGACTGGTTGACTGGAAACACACAAACATATTGACTTTATTGTTTACTAGAATCATTACATCTGTTTTGTCCTCACCAACTTCTCTGTGATGCTATCGGATGTTCCAGACTACTGCCCTCTACCTTATGCCAAGACAAATGAGGGTGTAATTAGCTCCTCAGTCCCTTCTGGCTGGAGGACTGCAGGCAGGCCAAGCCTTTCACATCTACCGAAGGCTTCTTCACAAATCATCAACAAGTTAATTACTGCTACTAAAGAAAGGAGAGCCTGGTAGAACTGAATTAATTACTGTTCAAGTTTTCATGCAGAAAAAAGTATACTTTAATACATTTAAAATACGTTTTTGATAAATATCTGTAGATATTTCCTAGGGAATGTATGAAAAATGTGACTTTTATGCACAAATATGCTTTAACTAAGTAAAAGCTTCCACTGATTAGGCAGTAAAAGAGTGATTCCATATCTTGCTCCTGGAGGGACATACCTGTCTAAAAATTAGTAAATCTGGTGTTTGCGCATTATGCACTGAGAACTTGTGAACTCACTTTAAAATATTTATATTATTGTTGGACTCTTCCCCTTTTGACGTGTCATCTCAGAACCTTTTGCCTTCCTCCTGTATTTTTTCTGACCTGTTCTTGGTGGTTTTATAACTCTTGGCACTTTACCACTGCTGATCAGTGCCAAATTGCATGTGCCCTCTCTTGTCAACTTGGTCAGATTGGTCTACGCCTGTTTAGCATATTTAATTTACCTGTAAGTCTCTTGTACAGTGGTATCCCATAAACCCAGGGCCTGTAAATTAAATGCTACTAGTGGGCTTGAAGCGCTGCTTGCGCCACCCACCCGAGTAGCCTTTCAAACCTGTCTCAGGCCTCTGCAGGGCCTGCGCGCGCAGTTTACTGCCACAGTGACGTGGCATGGCAAGTGTTTGCCACATCTGCAACTCCCCTTTTACTACATATAAGTCACTCCTAAGGTAGGCCCTAGCTAGCCCTCTAGGCAGGGTACAGGGTAGGTCAAAGGTAGGACAAATATAGCACGTTACAACGCGTGCTTTTACAATGCGGTAGTTAACAACGCAGTCGTTACAATGACCGCGTTGTCACCACGCGTGTCATTACATTGCAAGTCGTTTCAACGACTTGCTCTAGGGGGCTCGCTGGACTTAGGAATAGTATTAATTACTATTCCTACTCCAGTTTGCGCAACAGCAGGGAAGGTGTTGGATTTAAAATCCAACACATTCCCTGGTGTTGCACGCCCTCTAGAGCAAGTCGTTGAAACGACTTGTGATGTAATGACACGCTTGGTAACAACGCAGTCGTTGTAACGACCGCGTTGTAAAGTACTGCGTTGTGTCTGTTGCGTGGTAAACGTTGTTTACCAGGTAGGACATGTGCCTTAACTGTGTGGCATGTCCTGGTAGTGACAAACAGCCAATTTGGTTTCTCACTGCTGTGAGGCTGCCCTCTCATAGGTTTGCATTGGGGATTCCCTGATACGTGCTTCAGTGGTAATTCCTGACATGAGAGGGGTAGCACAACCATGTTTGGTATGTTTGGAATAGTAGTGATAAATTCTGCTCATTGGTGAAAGCAAATTTATTATTACTATTTTAGAAATGCCACTTTTAGAAGTGGGCATTTCTGGGTGCTTATGAGTCTTTGTGCCCTGCCTGGATGTGTATTGACCGTCTGGTTCTGACTGACAGGAGAGAGGGGATGTGCATTCACTCTAGGCAAGTCACAAGGGGGGTTGAGGTGTGTCCTGCCTTGCCTGGGTGATCAGTGCTAGGCTGAATAGACCTTGGCTAAATTTAGAGTAGTGGGAGGAGTTAGTCTGCATTTGGAGTGGTGGGAGGAGTTGCACCTGAATAGGGCTGTGCCTGCCTTCTACAATGCTGTCTCCGCACGCCTGTGGTGTGTCTGGGGCCTGGGCTTACAATGTGAATGGGGGGTGTTGTGCACTTCTACAATGTGTCTGAGGTGCCCCAGGCCAAAGACTTTTGCACTATAAATGCAGGGGCTGTGACCCAATGAAAAAAGAAGGCATTGCATGGACTGATGTGTGCCAGGAGGAACCGCCGTTTGGGACTAACCTGCTGCCTGCTGGGTGGCTGAGGGGACTTCCCTCTGCTAAGGGACCATGCGTGCTGGCCTGCCTGTTTGCTAATAGTGGGTCGTAAGCGCTTACAACTCAGTTGCCCAAGGAGTGGACTCACTTGATGCTAAACACCGGAGAGGAGCGCTTTTCTTGCCCTGCGGCTTGGGCAGCGCCGCCCTTTCCTCTGGGGCTTGAACAACGGGAGGGGAGTATTGTCTACCTTTGTTTATGTGGGCCTGCAGCCAGGGTTCTGCTACATGGCCCCGGGCTGTGAGGCCGCGCCCAAGCAGCCAGGGAACCCGGTCAGGGAGTTCCTTCCGACATCAGAAGGGGGTAGGCCCAGCCGCACCTGGAAGGGACCGGAGCCTCGCGGGCTCCAGACTGCAGTACAACTGGGGTCATGTTGCAGACCCTGCAACCCTGTTCTGCTCCCCCTTGAGGCAGCGTGGCATGGGAAGCTACTAAAGGAGCCAGAGAAAGAAGAGAGCTGCCAGAGGGAAAGAGCCAATCCCAGCGGTGCCGGCATTGATGCTGTGGGCCCCACCCTCCCTGAGGAAGCCGGGACTGCTGCACGAAGGGAGGCGGCATGAGTGGTAGGGTTTGCTTCCCTGCTGCAGACGATTGCTCCACTGTGTGTGGAGGGGTCCACAAGAGGTTCCCTTGACCGGCTGAGCCCTTTACTTCTTGTACAGTGTGCCCGGAGGGGCCGCATTGCCAGTGACCCGGTCGAGGACCGCAGGAGGACCCGCTCAGCCGGTAGAGATACTGTTTGAGTGATAGCGGCTGCCTTGGGAGCTTCTTTGCCTCCTTTTGGGGGGAAGCCTGAAGATTGCGGGCATAAGGGGATGGGGGTCACGGCAGGCCCCATTGGCCTGAAGTAGAGGCCGGGCCCCTCTCCAGTATTATTGGCAGCTGCTCCCCGTGTCATGGGCAATTGCCCCTCACTTCTTGGGGCATAAAGGGGAAACCCTGACAGAGGCCCCCACTCCTCATTGGGGAAGTGGAGTAGTATTGGAGATCCCCGAAGGGGAAGGAACCCTCCGGAATTACTGCATTCCACGGTGTAGGCGGGCAGGTAGCCCAGGAGCCTACAAGGGGAAAGACAGTACTGCTTGCCTTGTTGTAGGTGCCGCCCTTACTGTTGTTCTGACTCATTGCCTGCTTATGATTCATGTGCCATACCTTACAGTTTATGCCCTGATGTGAATATATGTGGTGTTACATTGCAGTAAGGATATTTCTATCATGTGTGCACTCTACAAGTATTTACTATAGTGCACTGCTGATGATGTTATGACAATTGCCCGATTGGCAAAATGATTGGTGTAATCCCTGTGATGTCATGACAAGTGCCTAGTGTGATAATAATTTATGTGATTGTGGATTAATGTGTTTATGAATAATACAAAGGATATTTTCATATAACCTTGTGTGGAGTTTCTTTTTGTGGTGTGCCTAGTGTGTCACTGGTGTGAGAGTGTGTTGCGCAAGTGCTTTACACATTGCCTCTGGGATAAGCCTGACTGATCTGCAAAGCTACCAAGGGGGTGAGCAGGGGTTATCTTGGGTGTGTAACTCCCTTACCCGGACTAGAGTGGTGGGTTCTGCCTGGCTTAGGTGTATACCCTAGCCAACCAGAAACCCCATTTCTAACAATTATGCTTTCAATGGCAAAAAAAAAAGGTTTGTTGTATATATGAACATTCAATAGATAGTTCAACAGATTATTGCTGGCCACCTACTTGAAAAATTATTTATCTACGTGGAGTACAATCTAAACTAGGCCACACTTTGCTTTCCTAGAACATTTTTAAACGTCATCTCTTTAATCAGGTCTTCTGATCACACTGGAATCTCTGATGTAGTTTTTGGCTTGTTAAGCTCAATTATTATGCCTCTTTAAAAGTCTCCTTCCCACTAAACACTTACAAGTTGCATTTAATAGTAACAATATGACTACAGTGCACAATAACTTATTAATTAAATATATCATTGAGGTTTTGTGAAGACCATACCAAAAGATCTACGGGCTTTTTTACAATCCCAGTGCACAGCCGGAACGTCACTTTTTATGATGTTCCGGCGGCGCACTGGATGTACTCATATCTATGAGGCCACGTAAAGCCACCCTGCATGGCTTTTTATGGTCTCATAGAAATGGTGTGAGGCAACGCAGCGCAAGTCGCTGCTTTGCCTCACATTGCAATTGGGAGGTTTGCCCTGGGTGTTAGAGTATGACGTTTGACACATTCCCAGATTTACAACATGGTGTAAATATGGGAATGCGTCAATAGCCTACACCTCCCCAGGGGTGGAATCAGGGTTGTTTTTGTGTGGGAAGGAGTCCCTTCCCCCACAAAAACAACCGGATTTCAATGCAGACACCCTTGCACCACGGTGCAAGGGTGCCTGTGTTGACACATGACAGCCATTTGTGCACCAGCACTGTGAAAAAGGACAGAAATGTACTGTATCTCATAGATACACTGCATTCCTGACCTTTTCTTTTGACTTAGGGCAGCATGGCAGGAAGGCTTGCAGTGCTGCCCTACACCAAAATATTGTAAATGAGGGCCCTAGAGCCTTATGTATGATGCATGTTTGTGGTTTCAAGGCCTGAGATATGCAAAGTCAAAGGCTATGCAACCTTAATACATTAGGTTGCAATGTCAAAAAACTAATGATGTGACTCAGAAACCTTTTTCTAATTCACACTGTGTGCTTATAGACCCATAACAATTCACAATAGAAAAGGATCATGTAAAGGGTTTCTCCCTCTGTTGTATGGAATATACCATTGCTTTGCAAATCCAAATGTTGCAACAAACACTGATCAAATAAAAACTTTCTAAAGTGGATGGCATGCATTTGCAAAATAAAAGCTGTCACCATGGGACAACTTCCACTTTGTGAATGTCAACTCCAGGCGTGGGCGGGGAAAGTCTGTTGGTTCATTAGACTTTTGCATTCTCTCACAATGCTATTCACTGAATGTCAACTTATTCTTTAAATACAGCCCCTGTTTCTTTAAGAGAGAGTGGTTGCTTCAAAACATTTTGTATTCAGCAAATGTAGATGGTGGCATGTTGTCCCCTGTAGGCATCCATATTTGCATTCTCATGCATTCGTAGGGAGTCACAAATTGAATTTTACCTAGTTCATTTTAATGAGGGTCGAGTTTTAGTGACTCCCTCCAAATGGCGGTTTTCTGCTTCAAAATTCAGTATTATCTGGCAACAAGAGCAACCAATAAACACATGAGTACCAGGGTATACAACGAAAAAAATGGCAACAATGGTTCACACAGATACAGTTTTTTCACAAGGATAGATATATCATATGCAGAGAATGCAAAGATATAAAGAAGCTCAAGTAACAAACGCAGAACCCAGTTTGTGTCACTCTTGCACCATGCAACATGGTGCAAGAGCGACACAAACCTTAATTCATATTTTTGAGGCCATGCAAAGCCACTTTGCCTAGTTTTGAGTGGCTTAAATAATATGTTGTAACACAACGCAGCACAAATCGTTGCGTTACTGTGCCCTGGGTAGGCGTTCCATGGGCATTGTGTGGATGTTCCCATGCAACTCCCATGGTTTTTGATGCATTCCCAAATTTACAAGACCATGTAAAGCTGGGAATGTACCAAAAAAAAGGAGAAATATGTTTATTTCTCCTCGTATTTTCCTCTTTCTATGTGGGCTGGATTCTGCAGCACACACAGAAAAAAGAAAACGCCTCCCAGGATTGTTTTTTGCAGGAAGCTGTCCCTTCCTCCACAAAAACAATCCTGCCTACAACACAGGCACCTTTGCACCATGGTGCAAGGGTGCCTGTGTTGGTGCTATGTTGCCAAAACTGTGCCAGCGTAAGGGGCAAGGACAGGAATGCACCGTATTGGATAAATACAGTGCATTTCTGCCCTTTCCCTTTGATGCAGGGCAGCGCTGCAAGGTGAATTACTGTGCTGCCCTGTGCCCCTAAACTGGCAAATATGGCCCACAATGCTTATCTGTCTTAGAGTAAACAGTAACAGCTGGTCTCAAGGAGACTTACTTTACCACAAAAAGTACTGCAGCTGCAGATAGAATAGACAATTAGTATTCTTGCCTGAGGACAAACAACCAAAATGTTCCACTTGGAGAGTCACAGAAATCATGTGTAAGGAGAAGCGCGAGCGCGCGATTCAAGATGGCCGCCGCGTAAGAGTCTTCGCGCTAATTCAGCCCGTTTTTCGGGTTTAAACGACGAATTTTGGTCGGAAAGATATCCTAGTGGAGGTCGCTGCATTCCTAGAGAACTAACCTTTGTTGTGGAGCATTTTTAGACGATTCTGCATAGCGGAAGTGGGTTTTTTCACCGCCTGATTGCTGCTCCTTGCACAGCATTCAGGTACAGCCAGGCTTTCTGTCAAGGGGGCAGAGTGAACTTTCAGGAAAGGGCCTGGCTTGGGCCTAGCACTCCCCCAACCCATTTTAGCTGCTGCACCAGTCATTTCTTGGTTATTTCCACAGCTTTTGCTTTTCCATACACTATTTTGCTTCTGCAAGTATAATTTTGTCTTTTTTTACTTCAAAATGGAAAATAAAAGTGCTATTAATAATAAAAGGAGGCAGCAAATTTCTCCTCCTCCTGCTAAATCTAAAGTAGTGGAGTCTTCTGAACCCTCACTATCTTTAATATTGGAGGAAATTCAGGCACTTCGTGTCAATACAGACACTATTGCTTCTGAAGTTAAACATGTGCGCAAAGAAATGGCCAGCCTGTCAATGAAAATATCGGATAATTCCATCAAAATACAGGATAATAAGGTCAAAATTGACACATTTACTCCACTTGTGGCAAAAATTTCACCTATGTGCTCAACATTATTGGACATGGAAAACCGTAACAGACAATATAATCTACGCATATTTAATTTGCCTGAAGATGTTGAGGGAAATAACTGTAGATTATATTTGGAGAATTTATTGCCTGGTCTTTTGCAAATTAAATTCTCAGAAACGTTTGAAATTGATAAGGCTCACAGGATTCCCTCACATAGGAACCCTCTACACACAAAACTGCGACAAATGATTTTTAAAGTTCTTCGACACCACCATTTGGTTTTAATCAGAAAAGCAGCTAGAGAAATACCTTCATTGATGGTAAATGGAAATAAAATATTTATTCATCAGGACTTCGCCAAAGAAACTGTCTCAATTCACAAAGAATTCACTGCTCTTCGTCCTCAACTACGAAGTCTAGGCTACAAATATGGGGGCATATTAGCAAGACCCACGTTAAAATTATCGCCGTTTTAGCGGCAGGAAACTGCCGCTAAAACGGCGATAATGGGCTTGCTAATATGCGTTATGGAATTCCAATAGAAGCCCAGGTTAGATGTGCAGGACATCTAACCTGGGCTTCTATTGGAATTCTATAACGCATATTAGCAAGCCCATTATCGCCGTTTTAGCGGCAGTTTCCTGCCGCTAAAACGGCGATAATTTTAACGTGGGTCTTGCTAATATGCCCCATGGTCTTTTTGATCCATCGACGATGCGCATTTGGAAGGATAACTTCTCGAAATCTTTTCAGCGTCCAGAAGATTTGAGACATTTTTTGGTTCATCAGTCACAGCTCTCAATGGATACCAATGACTCTACTACATGATTTTTACCAGTTATGTCTTTTCTGACACAGTACTGAAATTTCTTTGTAAAGGGCTCCAGCGGTTCCGGTCATGCTTGTAAAGCGTGTGTGCGTTTCACATTTCATATTTATGTCTTCTATTTGTCGTTTTTTCCATCTTTTTTCATTTTTCCTTTCCTTCTTCCTTATTTGGAGCTACCTTTTTCTCATTCTCTTGATCTTCTTTTATCTTCCTCTTTTTGATCTCTTTTCTCCTTTCTTCTATTATGGCTAATACACAATTTTAAAGTAGTTTCATTAAATGTTAAAGGATTGCGCCATCCAGTTAAACGTACACAAATTCTAGATTATCTAAGTAGTTGCAAAGCGGATGTTTGTTTTATGCAAGAGACTCATATAGATGATAACATTTTAGATTATATGAAGAAGAAATGGGTAGATGCTATTGTTTCTTCTCCTGCTAATGGTAAAAAAAATGGTGTAGCTATTTTGTTTGCAAAAAAACTACACTGTCAAATTTTGAGTAAAACTTCTGGTAAGGATGGTAGATATATACTCGTTAAAATTAAAGTTCATGACTCAATTCTATTTTTATTAAATGTTTATGGTCCTACTGCAGATGACCCAGTTTTTTGGACTAATCTTACAACAGAGGTTCTAAAGGTCGGTAATGCCCCTTTAATTGTTGGAGGTGATTTTAATGTTATCTCTGACCCTTTATTAGATAGATTATCTCTTACAAAGTTTCACCCTTCTAAAGTTTATTTTGCTTTCAAATCATTTATTCAAGCCACTAAGTTAGTTGATATTTGGAGATTACATTTTCCTACAGAAAAAAGTTTTACATTCTTCTCAAATCCTCACAATTCCCATTCTAGAATTGATTGTTTATTGGTTTCCAGGCAACTAATTAGTTCAATAATTACTCCTACTATTGGTAACATTGACATCTCAGATCATGCTATGATTTCTTTGGTTTTGAATTTGGAATCAACTTTTACTAAACAATCTAGATGGCGTATGAACACTGGTATAATTTTAAATGAGTATAACAAGCCTAAACTTTTAACCGCCATTCAAGAATATTTTATACTCAACCCTGAAGGTTCTACTTCTATGATTAATAGATGGGATGCTTTTAAAGCTTATATTAGGGGTGTAACTATATCTATTATGGCCCACGAAAATAAAACCTTTCATGCAAATGCTAAAAATCTTCAAAAACAGATTGCGAAATTTGAACGACTTTTTATTACATCCAACAATCCTCAATATAAATTTAAGCTAAAAAAATTGCGTTATGAATTTAATTCAATCCTTAGTAAAAGAGCAGGTATCCAAATCTCTAATGCTAAAGCCAGATTTAGTTTTAATGCCAATAGATCTGGAAGGCTATTAGCTAATTATTTACGTATAAAAAGGATAAAACTCAAATCAATTCAATTCATGGTTCCCATGGTAAAATTGCTCTCTCTCACAATGAAATTGTTAATGAATTTTTGAATTTCTATTCTGCATTATATAGTAAACCCGATTTTCAGGATGTTTCTTTAATCGACTCCTTTTTAAATTCCTGTGAGTTACCCAAGATTCCACAATCAGATAAAATTGGACTTGATGCACCTATTACCAAAGATGAAATCTTATCAGCTATAAAATCCCTTAAAAAGAACAAATCTCCTGGTCCTGATGGGATTCCAGCGGAATTCTACAAAGAATTTCAGTCATACCTTTTACCTTTTTTACACCAACTATTTACGTTTTTTGGATCCACAGGAACTACATCTGGTTCTTTTACAGAAGCGTTAATGTTAGTACTTCCGAAACCAGATAAAGATCCCACTCTTGTGTCTAATTATCGCCCTATATCCTTAATTAATCAAGATTGTAAATTATATGCTAAAATACTTGCTACTAGATTGGGCCCCATATTAGATTCTATTATACACCCGGATCAATCTGGTTTTATGAAGAATAGATATTCTGCTCATAATACAAGAACTTTGCTACATATTATTGAACAAAGTCCTACTTTAACGTTGCCATCTGGAATTTTAGCCTTAGATGCTGAGAAAGCATTCGATAAAATCCATTGGCAATTTTTATTTCATACGTTATCCTCATTTAATTTTGGAGATACTTTTATACGCATGATTTCAGCTCTATATTTTGCCCCTACTGCTCGTTTATTTATTAATGGACAAGTCTCAAATCAATTTTCGCTTTTTAGAGGTACAAGACAAGGATGTCCTCTTTCTCCTCTCTTATTTTTAATTGGCATTGAACCTTTTCTTACCTCTATAAGAAAATGTGATAATATTAAAGGAATCAATATTAAGGATGTTATTGTTAAAACCCTTGCTTATGCGGATGATGTGCTTTTATTTGTTAGTGACCCTATGTCTTCATTCCCCTTATTAATGGATATTATAACAAATTACTCTACAGTTTCGGGATACACTTTAAATACCAATAAAACTGAATTTTTTCCCTTAAATGTTTATTGCACTCATGATATGCTTCCCATGCGTGAAATTATTTGGCAAAAGAATAAGTTAAAATATCTTGGAATTTTATTTTCCTCATCCATAAAATCAACAATAAATTTAAATTGTGATTTCATCCTAAATTACATTAAAAACAAAACGTTTAAATGAGTGTCATTACATCTTTCATGGTGGGGCAGAATGGATTCTATCAAAATGACTATTGCTCCCAAAATCTTTTATACCCTTGCCATGATCCCTACTCAATTTCCATTAAAGTTTTATAAAGATGTTGATACATTTTTGTCAAAGTTTTTATAGAACAACAAATCTCCTCGTATTAGTTATAAAAAGTTAAAAGTGCCTAAACGTAATGCTGGTTTCGGTATCCCAGACTTCTTTCTTTATCATAAAGCTTTTATTTTAAAACAAAGTTCATTATGGTTTAACCACTCCTTTTAAATAATCCTCCTGCATGGCTATGTATTGAGAAATCAATAGTAAGTCCATTTCCATTACCTACTTTGGTGTCTATGTATAACAATGCTACATTTTTTCAAAAATCAGTTATTATCAAATCTACTAAAATGTTATTTAATGATCTTGACTTAATTTTTCTCTTTCCCATGAATAATACTGATGAGTTATCACTATGGTATAGTAATGTTATTAAATTAAACAGGAATATTAGTTTCTGGTTTTCATGGATTAAAGCTGGTATTTTTTATCTTAAAGATGTTTATTCCAATAATACCTTTATTTCTTTTGAAAAGTTGCAAGCAAGATTTGGTTTACTAAAATCTGACCTTATTAAGTATCAATATTTGTGCAATTCAATCTTAGATTCCTTCCCCAATGCTATTCCTTCTAATGTTACAGCAGATTTATCAATTTACATTCAAACAGTCTCTAGATCATCTCATGGGGTTTCCATTCTATATAAAAATTATCAAATACTCTAGGTAGCAATTTAGAGATGATTTCAACTTTTGAACAATGAACTTTCACTTTCTTTATCTATTGACACATGGAAGGATATTTGGCTTAGTAGTATATCTGGTTGGCTACCTGTTTCAATCTACCAAACCAACTCTTATATCCTATACAATTGTCTATGGACTCCATCACGTTTATTTAAGGCTAAACTTCTTCCCTCTGCAGATTGTTGGCATTGTAAATTACATCCAGGTACATTACAACATATGCTTTTTGATTGTCCTATGGTTTTAAATTTTTGGTCTGAAGTTTGGGATGTCATACAAAAGATTTTAAAACTCCATATTGATGTTTCCTATCAATTAATAATATGTAAATCTGCTATTATATCACAAAACTTACATGATTTAGAAAGCAAACTTTTCAATTTCCTAATCTCAGCAGCTATAAAATCCATCACTTTTTGTTGGAAAGATGTTTCTATATTATCTGTTAATGCTTGGTGGTCGTGGGTTATCTTTACTAGAAGAGGTGCTCAATTATCCATGAATGGGATTACACATAATTCACTCGCTTATCAATCTTTTTGGTTACCTGTTGATGTATATTTATCCTCTTAATGATGTATTTATAACTTCAATTTTGACTTTAACTCAAATAGACTATACGTATTATAAACTATAGTAGCTCTGTGTAAATCTTATGCATTAGTTGTTATATTTGTCCCCACCCTCCCCCTCCTTCCATCTCCCCTTTATGTATCTTTTCAATATGTAATATCTCAATACCTATTGTAATTTTTTAATAACTTTGGTTAATTTATGAATTGTTATTTAGGTATTTTTTGCTAAATAATAATATTTTATGTATTGTCTTTATTAGTTGTCTATAAACAAAATTCAATAAAATATTTTGAACACAAAGAAATCATCTGTAAGTGCTGAAAGGAAGGAAGGTCATCCTTATGGAAGAGGAAGCCTCACACACAAAATTGTGTCAAGCCTCATCATCGGCAACCTCTTGCAAACCTGGAAGAACAGTAACTCCAGGGTGGACTCTACCTTCTGTTGGACTCGGCGCAGGAGGGAGTTCTTAGATAAAAGTTACTGGACAATAGAGGGATCCAGGTCAGTAAATTAAAAAAACCTTAATGTATCCTGGCTATTTGCCTTTATTAGTGGGTACATTAGGCAGGGTTAAAAACTAAGACTCACACCACCATCAGAGCTAGGCCAACATGTTTCTGCCTGTCTTAGATGCTCATACAGGTCTGGGGCATTCCTCAGGGCCAGGATCCCTAAATTCCTCTGGGGGCCTATTTGCCTGCTTCCTTAGTGAGGAGGAAAAGAAAAATTATTACTAATGTGCTCAGGTGAGTCATATCTGAAAATGCACAAGGAGAATGACCCTAGATTGTAGGGGATACCGGCTTTATAGTCACACATTCATCAAAAGGCCCACTGTGCCGGTAAACCTGCTTGGCACCCGCTCTCCGTTGCTGGTACCGGGACGACGTTTCGACCCCTGTAAAGGATGAAGGGATCTTATCAGGACATGGACAATGCAGGGAATTTCTAAGTGTAAAAGAAACAAAAATGAGGGTGTGATAATGATACACTGTATCAGCATTACTGGGAAATTAAGAGGGAGTCAGGAGTACTTAAACCAACAACTAACGCTGGCATGCAGTGAGCAGGGCTGTGTGCATGCTCACTGGTGCAGAAGAATAAGAATTGTACCTTACTATCCTAGGTTCCTGTGGACGGAGGGTGAGAGAGAACAATGTTAGGCCTACTCAAGCTTAGAGAATAAGAGTGAAGAGAGGCCCAGGGGGCTGTCACTTACCAAGGATGGCTAGCGCGGTCGGCTGAGGTCTGACGTGTTAGGGTGCTAAAAAGGATTACCACAGGCCCCACGACAGCATGAGAAAAGGTGGTTCATGTGGGCTTAGAGCAGCTATGTACTTTGAATTAATCAAGACAATGCAGAGTGAGTCCTCTGTGTTCGCGTTTCCGGGTTCCAGCAGCATATACTGTCTTGCGCACCAGCGCATGCGCGTCGGTTAGAATGGAGAAGCCTCGGATCAAGGCTTGGAATTCATGCCTCGGGTGGTGCACAACATATGTAGGCAGTGCAAGTGTGTGTAAACTAGTGGCTGGAAATAAAAATTAAGAATTAATTAAAAATGAAAAACGCCAATATTCCATGTGGGATAAGGCACGGAAAAGATGCTTGGGGGAAAAATCAATACAATTGCATACAAGTACAATTAGTTAAGCAGGGGAGACTTTACTGTATAGTGTCCAATGTCTAAATCGTATGGCGAATTGATCGGGGGACATATATAATCATACTAATGGCATCTGTTCATTCCAGTATACCTTAACTGAAAGTCAAATAATTTATTAGACCAAAAATGCCCAGTCATTTGTTTCCGGAGTCCTGGACATGGTCCATTTTGGTTTGTTTTTCCTCAGGATCGAGAGATAAACTTCCTTCATTCTTCTATGGAGATTTGCCCAATTATTGTGGATTTACAGGTGCTGATCCCCTTAATAAAGGTCACCGCCCCATGTAGGTATCTTAGCTACTTCCAGCACCTGCCATTTAATGCCATCCTCCATGTGGTGGTTTTCCACATAGTGTGATACCAGGAGGGCTGTGGTAATGTTGCAGCATATTCTGCTATGGTGTTGGCCAATCCGGACTTTGATAGGGTGTGTCATTTGGACAATGTAGATCAGTTGGCAGGGGCACCAACTAGAGTAAATTACACTAGTGGTATTACAGTTGGAAACATCTTTTAGAAATACATTTATGGAATCATGGGAGAACATATTTGTGTTAGTGGTATACTTACAAGCTACACAATTGCCAGACTTATAATGTTCTTTTAGGTGTGGGCAGCCCCATGCATTGTCAACTGTGTTGGGTTTTGGTGTATGGGGACCTGCTGAGTGTACCAAGTGGTCCTTAATATTTTTGCCTCTCTTGTAAGAGGATATAGGTGTATCAAGGGTCAGGTCAATGCTTTGTAGAATGGGCCAATAGTTTCTGATGCATGATGGGATTTTGTTAGAGTGGGCTGAGAAGTTGGTAACGCATGTGAGTTTGTTGCATACCTTCTTATCTGTTGTGGTAAGGAGGTCCTCCCTATGACTGTACCAGACTCTTTCGAGCGAAGTTTTGACAATCCTCCCAAGGTAGCCTCTAAGGATCAGTCTCTCACTGAGAATTCCAGCCTCCCTGAAATAGTCAATTTTGTGGGTGGAGTTCCGGGGTAGTCTTAGAAATTGGCCAGGCATCTCTGAGGGCCTGGGGGTGATAGCTTGAGTATGTAAGTAGTGTGTTTCTATCAGTGGACTTCCTATAAAAGTGCTGTTATGAGTTTGCTGTCATCATTCTGGATGGAAAGATCTAGAAAAAGCTGTTTAAAATCACCAGTTCACTTTCACTGGGCAGGCAGCAAAAATGCCTTTCAGAGGGAGGGCAGTCAATTATGGCACCCACCTGCAACAGGATAACTCTGAGTAAGTGAACACATCTTTATGGCTTATGTTAGTTACCACCTGAATAAAGGATACTTTGTGGATTATCGTAAGGATTTTTACACTTTGAACTGGATATAAGTTTTATCCAGAGAAAAAATAATTAATTTCTAAGAACTCCCTCGGGTTAGCCTCACCCTGAGGTTGAGTCTGCCCTGGTAGTACCAGGGTGAGACAAGGTGGCAAATGATGAAGCATGTCACATCACGTGAGTGAGCCTACCTCCTCCAATTCTTGGAATTACCTTGTTTTACTTGGAGGGAGTGTAGCAGTAGGTGGTTAGACTGACATTAGCTATAGGTGTCCTGGCTTACCTTGTTCCATGCACCAGTAAAGGGTGTCACACCAGTTTTTGTGTTTGAATGGCACTGTTAGCCACTCATCATACCTTGTGATGGTTTGTAGAATTACCGCTGCTTCGTCCAGACACCCCGCCCACTGCCTTAGCGGCCCTCCCTCCTCCCAACCCACTTAATGGAGGCCACAGAGTGGCTCCAGTAGGGAAACATCCTTTACCCCGCAGTCTTTATAACGACCAGCCTTTACAACGAAGTCAGTACCCCGAATGCGACGCTACCAAGCATTACTTTACAAGGCAAGTTATTACAACGACTTGCTGTAGGAGGCGCATTGTTGGAATAGTGTTGGATTTCTAAATCCAACACCTTCACTACTGTTCCGTAGACTGGAGTTGGAATAGTAATTATTACTATTCCAAAGTCTAGCCCCCCTAAAACAAGTCATTGTAATGACTTGCACGCTAAAGGAACACGTGGTAATGTCACATGCGGAGTACTGACTGCGTTGTATAGGCATGCGGGGAAAATGCCTGCTGGGTTCCATCATACAATCTTCCATTGAGCAGGCATTGGGAATGCCCGGCTGGTAGTCTACAAAGTTACACTAGTTTTTATGAGGCCAACCTCTGCTCATACTTGGTAGATTTACCTGAGTGTCAAGACAATCCTAAGAGAAAGCATATGTGGAAAATGTCCTTACAAAACTAATCAGTGCAGCATTGTTTTAAAATTAAACGACATTAAAAACCCAGGCTAAGGAAATATGAGGCAAACATTTAAACATAGTTGATAAATAGGATGGAGCTCCAGTTTACAGCTGTTAAACTTGTGGCTTGAACAGCTTGAAGCCACTGAAGGTTCAGCAGGTTGGATTATTTATGAAGTGATGACCAATGAAGCAAGGTTAGGGCTGGATGTGGGCTGAGCCAAAATTCAGTCAGATCATCCGGCTCAAGGATTATTACTAATTATATTTTTTTCCATAATTTAAATAGTGTGCAATTGCTACTAATGTGGTCTTGCCGTTCTCTTATCTTGTCGGATTAGTTCCTTGCTAGTGCATGCATGTGTGATTAAAAAGAGGGTATGGTTGATGGGTAACCAATGTGAGAAGCTTGTGATGTAGTGTATTCTGTATCTTCTGTATTTGTCTAAGTAGCAGCCTCCTGGTGTCATGGCTCTAAATGAATGATAGCTAAGAGTGCACCTTTAACCAAGGGTAGGCTATATATGGTTCAGAGGTCAAAGATAAGAGCCATTTAACAAATCCTAATTTAGCTGTGTTTCTTCTTGTTTTTTTTACTGGACCCAGTCATCTTCGAGCAGGTTAAGTATGTTCAGCATCTCCTCTGCTTCCAGGACCTTTTCTATTCCTCTGTGCACAGTTTATCCCAAAAAGATTGTTATAGCGGGCAGAAATCTCAGCGGATGCACATTTAAATATCCCTGTTGACCAGATCCTTGATATTGACTGGCTGCAAGTACTTAAAAAATGGAGGAGAAGGGCATGAGCAATTTGCCATCTGTATCCACTCAGGTGCAATGGTAATGTCTTCAGCTGAGCTTCTCGTGTTCAAGTCTTGAATTCCCTGAATACTGTTTGACCAGAGGTTTGTAAGAAAAGCTACAAGAAGCAATTTATGGAGGATATTTATTTTACCCTAAAACTGTCCCCTCATTTACCACTCTCATGCATTGTATAGTGTGCGTTTGCAGAGTTGTGGGGATGTTTGTTTTCAAGCCAGTCAAATGCCACAGGGGAAATCTTCAGCCTAAACACACTCCTCATTCCTCCAACAGAAACCAGCCCAACTCACAAAGAGAACATAGGCAGTAGTTACCTCCCTGCAGATACCTACAGCCATGAGTTCACTAAAGGCTTCAGGAGTGATCGGAGAGATGAAAACAATGGCACTTCAAAATATACTGGTAGAGACAAGCAAATCACTAATGTTCTGGCACGTTTCCATGAGGCAAACAAGCTCAAGAGGAAGAAGATTAACGCTCATCGTTGTATGTGAACTTCAAGTTACAAATTCGAATACTTGGGCAACTCAGAATGTTTCCTTCCAAGTCCAATAAAATGAGGAGCTCTGGTCTGGGAAGCAAGTGACATATTCCAGGACACCATGCTCTGAAGTGCAATAAGGCAAGTGCTTTTTCCATCAACACGCAACGCCAAAAACAAAGTCTAAGATGAAGCCAAAGATAACTAGAATATAGCAATAGGCCAGGGGAGCCCTCGGGTAGGCCCTGACCCTCTAGCACCCATTCGTGGACATACTCCTGGGGGAGGAAAGCTGGTCGTATCTCGCACAGCAAGAAGGACGAGTAAAACAGATCCACAGGTACAGAGAATTCCAAAGCTACACAATTTATCACCACCAGAGTCCCAGGCAATGGCATATGGACCCATCATAGCCATCAAGAAACACACATGTGCAATCAATCTGAAACCTCAAATTAAATACCTTGGCTAGTATTACAAGACACTCATCAAACCAGACTTTCAAGGATTTTGAAATATTAGAGCACTTAAATGAAAAACTGGTAAAATTCAGCTTTACAAAATATGCACAAGTTCGAGATTTAACATCTGAAAGGGCAAATAGCGAAATTAAACTCAATTTTAACGACACATTTATAACATTGGATAAGGAGGTAAATTGGATAAAGGGGCCACACTCCAATCCTCCACACTCAACCGCATTTTTTATAGGAGTGAATGGATTCGTCAGTCACCAAACTCAAGCAGATGTGGAAATAAACACTCTATTTTCCGTCCAGCAGATGTTGGTCAGATACCACTGGCCGGAAATGGTCCATTAAGAAGGTTAATGGTAGGAAGCAAGGGGAGAAAAGACTGGCTAAGTTCAATGAAGTATCAGATCACCCATGCTGTGCCTATATAAATAAGGAGTGGAAGGAGCCATTAAAGGAAAAGGAGACAGTACAAACAAGTGTCCAGACCTAACCTGAGACACATAAAATGATTGATACAGAAAAGCAGGACCTACAAATACATAAAAAGTTAGGGACAGGTTCGGAGGGCAGTAAGAACCGATCAAAGATGAAACATCATGAGCATCATGAGTCAGTAACAAATGAAGAGTCAAACAGACAGCCAACAGAAAAACTGAACTGTGAAGGAGATCGGACACCTCATGAACTAAGTAGTCATACTATGAAAATATCTCAAAGGATAAGACAAAAAAAAACATTTTGCACAAATTCAGAGCTAATCCCACTCATGCTCAAGTTAAGTCAAAGGAAGGCAGTACTAAAATGAGAGATAATTGAATTTCAGTTAAAAGACACTCAGAGTAACTGCCAAACATCCCTCCACACAAATTCGCCCATGACAGAACCACTAAAAACAGCAATATGACTTAAGTGCCCACATTGCTGCCCAAATCATGGCCATGCCACAAAACTGCAAAATAAGTAGTGCCATCCATTCCCTCAAGTTAGACTCCCAGCTAGCACCCGAAAAAAATGTAGCATGTTAAAGAACTGTTAACCACCAAGGTAGTACTACAAGATTAGATCACTCAAATAGAGTGCTAGTAGATGCAGTATTCGACCAGACAGGAGTAGGGGAGGAGCACGATGGCGGCCGCCTGAGGTTGCTGCTCGGCAGCCCTCAACCTGTAGCGTTAAACTGAAATGGGAAATACACCGAACCACTATAGCACACTTACCGTGACACCTGCTGTTCACCTGTCGGCCTGGGGCTGCTCTAGGGTGGGCTTGATTGATTGCTGAGGCTCTGACTGTTTTCAGCCATCTGGTGGTGGAACATGCCGACTGCCGTGAGTGCGGAAATTATTGGCTGGCGAAGATGGGACCGAAGGCTGCTCTCAGAGGAAAGGCAGCTCCCCTGGTGTCCCCGAACAGACCGCCAGAATTGGGGGCTGGGGCTGCCTCTGTGTCGACACAGTAGCAGACTGGGAAGAGTGCTCTTCCTGCCTCCAGGACTGAGACAGCCCCAGAGAGGAGAAGAAAGGCAGTACAGCTGTCTCCACTGTATTGGAGTAGTTGTGAGGCTCCTCTGGAAAGTCTGGTGAACAGGGGTGGCGGGAGGATCCTGACAATAAACAGCAACTGTCTGAGATTGCCCCGGCACCTCAGGGGGAAGAGACTAAGGATAAGATCAGGATATCTGCCCCACAGGACAGAGGTATGTCAGATTCGATCCTTAACCCTCCGTGACCTATATTAAATGAATCTGCAGGAATGCTTATGACAACCGAGGCTAAGGCTTATATCGATCAGAGCACGGAAAGTGGTGTGAACCCAGGTGGGGGGGGGGTCAGAGAAAGGGAGGACCTACCCCAAACAGGGCTGGACAAAAGGCAGGAGAAGGGTGCTTCACGGAATAGCAGCATGGTGGACACAAATACTCCCTCTACTTGCAACCGGAATCTATCGGAACCCCCAGACCTCCCCCCCAATGGCATTCAGTATCCATAAGGACATCAGAAACAAGAAAAGCAAAATTTAGGATCTGAAAACAGGATCAATGACTTGGAAATGGAGGCAAATGATTGTTTTGTCTCACTTTCCGATGGTACATAGTGGTCAGTGGATGGATTTGGCTCCCTTACAAGGTTCAACGATAACAATAGTGCCCCAGACACTGGTGGAGATGCTTATGTTATGACGGCTCGGAAAATGGTAAAGAAAGCAGAGCGACAAGCATCAGGAGCTAAAGACCTAAAATGGAACTATGCACCATCTGAGCAGCTAGTAGGTACAGCTATTACATCTCCACAAGAGGTCTCTGGTTCAGCTCCCCCCACTTTGGATACCATCCTGCAATGCATAATGATGCATCATGAAGAAACACAGCAAGACAGTCGTAATACACAAGTTGCCACTAGAAAAGTACAGGGTGCTGTCAGAAAGCTGGCCAAAGCATGTAGCTCTATAGAGGAACAGCTAACGGATCTCGAAACAAGAACGGAGGCCATTGAAAATGATATGGCAAGCACCCGGGTACAGCTAGAGGTGCAAGAATCACAGCTTACCGCTATATTAAGTGGAAGCTCAAGGACCAGAAGAACCGCCAATGGCGCAACAATCTTTGAGTACTGGGAGTGCCTGAGGGCAAGGAAGGAAATTATGTCCGGGTTTATGTGGTGGAAATATTACGCACTGCTTTTCTGGAGCCAGGAGGGTGGAACTGGTCCCAGGAGGTGCAAAGAGTCCATAGGGTTCCATTTGTTCTAAAAGAACCGGTTCGAGAAGACTCAAAGCTGCGAACAATTTTGGTATATTCTGGAAACTCTTTGCTGAGACAGTCAATCTTTGAGAAGGATAGTCCTGAGGCCAAGCGAGTGAGTGGCGATGTTGCATTTTTTGTTAGACCAGACTTTTGCCACATAACTGTGGATAGAAGGTGGTGCCTACGGCAGCTAATTAAGCCATACCAAGATAAAGGAGAGCAAGCATATTTACTAAACCCTGCACATCTGAAGGTGATCTGGGGTAGCCAGACATGCTTTTTCACTTTGGAAATCAAAGCAAAGGAATTTTTGTCAGAGATAAGATAAAATATTGGGGTAGTAGTATTTTGCATGGTTAACCCATTTGGATAAGCTCGGCAATTTGTTACATCAGTTTTCTCTATCGGGGCTTTTTCTGGGGCTTCTCTTTCTTTTCCTTTCTGTTTTTTTTCATATACATAGGGATGACAATGAAAATGGAATACTGGTTTGGGTGATGAATATGCAAAGGTATTGCAACTTACGCTGCGGGGTGTTGATGCTGCCCTCATCGCTAAACTGATCGATGAGTGGTCAGTACTCTCCTCAGGGTTCGGGGGAAGGGCTAGAGGGGGTGGGAAGGGGGGGTTCGGTGCTAAGGAAAGCTGGGAAGGGGGAAGAGGGTTGGGGGAGTAGGGGGGGCAAGAGGGAGGAGGGGAGTGGGGTAGAAAATATAATAAAAACCGGAGAAGGAGCAAAAGGAGACATGTAGAACTTTGCTTAACTATGATTATGAGAATAAGTTTATTGCTAATTGTCTTTTTTCAAAATAACCATATGCTCTGTAAAAATGCGAGGGCTAAACAATAGGACCAAATGTTTAAGGGTTGCCGAGATTTTGAGAGCTGTAGCCCCGGATATAATATGGCAACAGGAGACACATATTCCATGGGGTAAGAGAGAATTGCTATTAATTAAAGGATATACCCTGCTAGCCTGTTCTACCCAGAGTTCTAACATAAGAGGGGTGGCTTTTTTAGCTAGGAACAGAATAGGGCCAATTAAGTGCAAATTGGTAGATACATTTGGTAGGTGGGCATTGGTTGAGTTGGAAATGGGACTAGCAGTTTGTGCCATCTATGGCTCAAACCAGGATGACCCAAAAGTGCTAGAAGATCTGGAGGTAGATTTGGCATCCTGGCCTGATTCATTAATAATTTGTGGAGATCTGAACATACACAGGGCGGTGGACAGGCCCCAATCGAGCAACTATCAGGGAAAAAAGCCAAGAGTCAATAGGGCATTGACGTCACTTATGGGTAGTCATGGCTTGGTAGGTGTTTGGAATGCCAAGTACCCCTCTGATCCAGGCTATACTTATTTTTCCTGTCCCCACAGAAAGTATGTTCGGTTGGATCATTTTTTGGTCTCTGGTAGAATGACAGAGAATGTAGGGATTGTCAAACTGCCAAAGCTTATGTCAGACCACAATCCCCTGGTCTTAGAAATTATGGTCCAAGGGTCCCTTAAGCATCAGTACACATGGACTTTTGATAGAAATCTATTGGTAAACAAAGCGTTTATATAGCATGTGAGAAGCTGTGTTATTAGGTATTTTAATAGCAACAGGTATAGTACCTCACAGGCTATAGTGTGGGATGCCTTTAAATTGGGGATGAGGGGGGAAATATTCAGCTTTGTGGCACATAGTCAGAAGCAGCAAGAGGCTGAGATCAGGAGCCTTTTAGAAAAACTGTGTGTACTGTAAATTGAGCATGTGGCACGAACAGTCAGGGACTAGATATAGCTCAGACCCAGATAAAAATTACTATCTTAAATGCAGAGATATGCAGGTATTTTACCCAGAGAATGGCAGAAACATACCAAACATACAAGAACGAAAGCTATGAATATGGTGAATCAGTCGGGAAATTCCTAGCATTAAGTATCAGACAGAAAACTATTAGGAACAATATTGTATCGATTAGAAGAAAGGAAGGGACAAGTGTAACAGAAGTTGGCGATATCTAACGTGTATTTGAGGAATTATATCGAAACTTGTATAAGGATGAGCATCTGGAGGGTGGGCATAGAATAGTTAGGGGCCTGTATCTAGGTGGGAAAATAGACCAGGCTATCTTGCAAGAACTGGAAAAAGAGAGTCCGCTCGCAGAAGTACTAAATGCACTACATCAGCTGCCCTCAGGGAAAGCGGCAGGCCCCAATAAAATACCGTTAGAGCTTTATAAGGTACTGCAAACTGAATTAGCCCCATTTCTCTTAGATTTGTTTTTAGGGACACAATGTAGCGGGTTCCCCCCGAATCTTGGAAAGGCACAGACATCGCCATCTTTTTAAAAAAGGGGAAAACTCCTGATAATCCCACTTTATATCGACCATTATCTCTTATAAATACAGATGCTAAATTGTCCTCTAAGATCTTGGCGATGCAGCTGGGAAGCATCATTGCTCAATTGGTGACACCCTGGCAACATGGTTTTATATCAGGCAGAGGGACCACTGACCATATTAGGCATGTCATCTCTCTGTTTGACATTGCGGAAGTTGCCAGGGATAAAATGGCTTTGGTCCTTTTCGATGCCGAAAAAGCATTTGACCAGGTGGCATGGAAATATCGATGGGATGTTTTAGATGCAAAGGGATTCGGCCCGAGAATGATTACTGCTATTAAGGCAATGTATGCTGATTCGTACGCCCGACTTAAACTAATGGGTGAGCAATCAGGAAGAACAGAAGTGGCTAGAGGGAGAAGGCAAGGATGCACTTGCTCTCCAAACCTATTTGCCCTCTATATTAATCCCCTTGTTGAACAAATTTCAATGAACTCGGGAATAAAACCGGTAAACACCAATGGCTATGAAACAAAGGTGCTGGCATATGCAGATGACATCGCCATAGTCACTACAGATCCAGAGAGCGCAATCAAAGAGGTTGAAGCCATGGCCAGGGAATACGGCCTAGCCTCAGAGTACTTACTACACAAGGAAAAGACACAGATAATCTGCACAGAGAATATAGATTACTCTGATCCACGCCGAGTGGATACTACTATCTACCTCAAGGTTAGAATCAGCCCCAAGGTGGATACAATCAGCCATATCAATTTTAACCCACTGATTGGTAAAGTATCGACTGATTTAAGGCAGATGAATAGGTTACACCTAACTGTGATCGGTAGGAGTAATATTCTTAAAATGATAATGCTACATAAGATTCTATATATGTTTAGGTCTATCCCTATAGAGATAGAAAGCACCATACTAAAGAAATTAGACTCTATCTTTGCTAACTTTATCTGGCAATATGGTAAAGTCAGGCGCTCTCTCAAATTTCTAATGGTCCCACAGGAACGTGATGGCTGGACAACTCCTACCCTAGTGCATTATTATTGGTCAGCTCTAATACAACAAATGAGCATATATTTTTTAGCAGAGAATAAGGAAGGGGCAGATCAGGATAACCCCACTGCACTTCCAACCATCTATGAACTGGCAGCTGGGAGAGCAGCACGGGGTATGTTGCTCCGTCAAGTGGAACCGAGCTACTTTAAGAAAGTTAGATTTAAGTGTGTAACAAATGCCTGGAAAGTTTGGAGTAAAGTTAAGAAACTAACAAAGATGCCAAACTATAATAAGTACGCGCCTATGTGGCGATCTTCGCTCTTCCTGCCGCTCTTTTATGATGCCATTGGACAGCAATGGGAGAAATACGGCCTTGTTAGGATGGGAGATATGTTCTCGTTGGGACAACTGCTTTCATTTTTGGATTTACAGCACAATTTCAGTATACCTGATGGCACATATTTTAAGAAACCTGCAAGTTAAAGAACTTTTTTAAACAAACAAATATGGGGCGGAGCTTTCTTTAGAGAATATCCCTCTTTTAGAGGCAATCAATAGTAATGATATAAAGATAAGGGGGCATATCACCAAGGATTTGCGATAATTATCGCAAAGCGCGCTTAGCGCTGTTTTTTTTATCGCCGGCTATCGCTGCATTTCATCGCGGAGATAACGCGTTATTATCAACACTTATCTCCAAGGCGATAAAAAATCCAGCGATAGCGGCGAAACCCAGCAATAGCGCGAGAAATCCCGTGATAAATTCACTGCGCTAATGAAAAGCTTGCTAATAGGCAGGTGAGGACTTAACCTTACAATCCACGTCCCATTGACAAGATGGTTAAGCTCAAGCTTTTATCAGGTGTTAAATTCCAGTGATAATCGCGGTTAGTGCGACTTTTCTTATCGCTTCGCGGGCATTGATAATAGGGGGAAGTTGTGTTTGCGACTGTTTGCAGTTGCTTTTAGTTGGGAACTCCTACTTTGCATGTCATTAGCGATAATTATCACTGACATGCAAAGCGGCAACAAAACGGCCGCTATCGCCATTAAGCTGTCGCTAACAGCTGTTAGCGACAGCTTGCTAATAGGGCGATAAAAATATCGCCGCTTTATCGGCAAAAAGTGCCGCTAAATTGGCGATACTGCCCTTGATAATATACCCCAAGATGTCTACAATATACTAATTGATAATATGCCAGATGATCTTGGGAAGACTGGAACAGCCTGGGTGAGGAAATTAGACGAGGCCGACACTGACGTAGACCTGTCACTTGGTTTTTCCTCAAAGACCCTCCTCTCAGCTAAGCTGAAGGCTCAACACCACAAGACAATCTTTAATCTATACTTCACCCCGCCAAGCTATTCAGGTGGAGGAAAAGGGCGGAAGATAAATGCCCCAGGTGCAAGGAAGACCCAGCTGAGTTGGCACATATGTTCCATAGCTGTGACAAGCTGTTACCTTTAAAGAATGATATAGAGGTATTCTGGGAGAAATTATTTGGAAGAAAGATCTGCCTCAGCCCTATGATGATGCTGCTTGGATATGACAATACCAGTTACTTCGATACGATACAAACTAATTTCGTCTTTGTATCAGTTGCTGTTGCCAGGCTTTTAATAGCTACCAGATGGAAAGACTCAGAATCCCACTCTTTTCAGGCCTGGATGAGACGTCTTATGAGTATGTATAATCATGAAACAGCGTTATATAACTGCAAGGGTAGACAGGCCATAAAGTGGGGACAAAAGATCTGGGCCCCTTTGTTGGACTGGCTAAGTGGCGCTTTGGATGCCGAGACAGACCAGATGTTGTGCTACGAGAGGCCAAATGTATACAAGTTTTATCTTATGAATGAAATGTCAGTATAAAATCGTACATGAAATTTGTGGTTAAATCAACATATTTATTCTCCAAGATATGGATTTATATATATATATTTTTTTAAGTATACATTTCTATATTGTATTTGATTGTATGCTCCTTTCTCTGGAAAGAAAAAAAAAAGAGTGCTAGTAGATGCATAAAAAGGCAACACCATATCAGACTGCTATATACACAATTCTGTCAGGCACACCCAAGGGCCAGGTAAAAAGAGAAGAGCAAGTAAAAAAAAAATTGAGGCTAATAATTGATCACAAGAACATACCTGAGGACCAAATAGTTAATAATTGGCTGTGCGACACACAAAGTAATGTCATCTACAACATCTCCAAAATGTCAGCCAATGAGGTAGAGTTTCACTAAAAAACAAAGTCTACAAATGGTTAACAGACACATTTGGAGGCGGTACTGTTAAAAAGAGAGACTACCAAATGGTACAATAACACAACCTAGGATCAGGATTAAGAGACAATTACATACTTATGGTACAGGAAATTCAGGTCTGATAGAATTCATGTTGCAATCCAACATACATGTTGCAATCCAACCTGCTTATCAATCCCTTCCTCAAACCCAAGTGGTCACTACTATAAAACAATCATGTTGTCACAGGGTAGCAAATTCAAATACCAGATGGAACAAAAACAGGTAGACACATCCAGAGGACCCACGACAAAGCTAGGACTCTGGAAATCCAAACTGCCTTAACGAAAACAAAGCTTTGCAAGACGAAACATATTCATACATGACCCCTATTCTGGTCAAGATCTTTACAAACAAAAACAAAGAGAAGAGAGCACACAGTGGGCAATAAATAAACATGACTAATAAAACTCCAAAACAAGATATTTTTTAACATAATTTTTATTGGTTTACAACAATGGTAGGACTTTGCACACCAGATGTACATCAACCACCCCTTCATACCGCATCCACCCACCGATACATATCTCCATTAAGCAACATTTGAAACCCCAAACATTCCCCCCTGAGCCATGCTGTATTTGATCAGAGCATTTCTGCTCGCATTAAGCCCTGGATTGGAGAAACTTCCCCAGCAGCAAATCCCTTGCAAACACCTGCGTAACGAAGACAACATGCTAACTCAAAATTCAACACCATTGCCATCCCCTCAGGTCTCGCCCTCCTCCAGAGCATAGATGCTCCTCGGGGAGTTCATTGCTGATAGTGGGGGTGTTCCTTCATATAATCAACCAGATTCTCCCAAGCTTGCGCAACCTCAAGAGAAAATGCTCCTGCTTTGCTCACGAAACAGCACTCCACCTAAAAGCCTGCTCATCTTTCAAGCTCCCTATGCCAGGCTTCTACTCTGGGTCCCTGTTGAAAGTGATGAATCAGGAAGCAGATGGCATTTTAACATCGGTTTATTCAAGAAAGATGCGTGGCAGAAGAAGCAACCCACAACCGCTCATTCTGGTGCTCTCGTCGTATCTGCTGAAGTAAACAGTTTCAGCACAGCGGACGAGAACGCCAGAATGTGGAGTGGACTTGAACACAAACAGCGCCCGAGGACAGGCGCACGGGGAAGACAAGTTGTTCTTAAAGGAACAAGAACAACTTGTCACTACAACATCACCCCCTTTATTTTGACAGAAAAGAAAAACATGTTGTAACATTGCAATTAATAAATAACACAATACAAATCACAGAATGTAAAATTTACATAAATAAATAAATATCAATATGTTAAAATGTGAAATTACATTAAATAATAATCTCTAAACCTCTGAGGAAGAGAAACATTGCGAGGCAACCTATGAGAAGTCACTGGAATTAAACAATCTTCAGGTAACAACTGCAAGTTGGTGGAACCACTTTGTCTGGATTCAATAGTTGGTGAAACAACATGAGTAAAATCATTAGTACACATGCCCTCATTAACATGAACATCACTATCCGATGAAGAAGAAACAGGTTTGTCAAAACAAAAGTCCATACCAGAGTTTTCACCATGAAACTCTGACATACAAAGACCTCTTTTTTTTGCAGATGTAATTTTCAAGGCTTGTTCAGCTGTAATTCTCACAAGGTTTCTCCTGTTCCACCACCCTCTACCATCCAAAAGAACTGCCCCTTTTGAAACTCTGATAACCCTGACAGGTAGGGTGAACTTGGATTCTCCTTTTTTAATCCTGTTGGGTTTTTTAATTAACACCCAATCACCAACGGTAAATAAGACATCTTTTGTGTTCTTTAAATTCTTATGATAAATGGAAATAGCTGCATGTTTTTGCTTGACAATATCCTTTACTGTTTCCAAACTGCCCTGAGAACTGCAAGGAGAGATAGTTAAATCTTTCACCCATGCAGGACATAAATGTGAACTGGCAAGTCTGTTAAGTAATAATCTAAAAGGAGAAACACCAGTGGTGCTGTGAGGAGTTGTATGGTAATTCCAAATCTTGCGTTTGAAAAATTCCTCCACATGAAAACCACCGGAAAGAGCAGTTTGAATCCCCTCCTTCAAAAATGTGTTAATTCGTTCTACCAAGCCATTGGAAGAAGGGGAATATAACGCAACTGTAAGGTGTTTAATTCCCAAATCTTGAACAAACTTCAGCATCTGGTGAGATTTGAATTGTGTGCCATTGTCGGTTACCAGTTCTCTGGGTGGACCTTCAATCTCAAAAATACCTTTCAAAAATTTAATTACAGCATTGGTATCAGGTGATGAAACAAAATCAAAGTACACCCACTTAGACATATAATCAATCAGAACTAAAAGGTGCCTTTTGTTACTGGGAAGGAGTTCGAAAGGCCCCGCAAAGTCAAGAGCAACTTTGTCCCATGGAGAATCAGGTATGGGAACCATGTGTAGGTTGGGTTCAGATAATTTCCAATGCTTATCGGAAATTAAACATGTGCTGCAATCAGAAATCCATTTTTTAACTTGGGAATCAAGACCTGGCCACCAGAAAAACTGTTTTAAATTGCGAATGGTAGCTGAAACACCCATGTGACCTTCATGACTCTTCTTGAATAACAATTCTCTAAGACTAGTGGGAGGAACTAATGAGTCATGACGAAGCAAAAATCCATTCACAACTGACAAATCATCAGAAACTTGTGCAAAAGGTTTTACACCAGGAGAAAGATTTCTCTCATGAGGCCAACCTTGCTTGATGTGAGTAATAACCTGCTGAAGGAGAACATCCTTACCAAGTGCGGATAACCATGACTCCTTGGAAAAAGAAGAGTTCTCACCAACAGTATCCTCAATGAGAGCCACAACACACTCCACTTCATCTGTTTCAGGCAGAGAAAAATCTTTGATGGGCATTCTGGAAAGGCAATCAGCGTGTCCATTTTTGCCACCAGGTAAATAATGAATTGAAAAATTGTACTCCTGCAGTCTAGAAAGAATGCGCACATGCCTAGCCGAGGCTTTACCAGTGCCATTTCCACTAAGCATGTAAATAAGAGGCTTGTGGTCAGTGAAAACTTTGAACTGGGTACCCCATAGATAGGTTTTGAATTTTTCAACTGCCCAGGCACAGGCAAGTGCCTCTTTCTCAATGGTGCTGTAATTTACTTCTGAGGAAGATAGGGAGCATGAGGCATAAGCAATGGTATGTTCATTACTCCCAACACATTGCGACAGAACAGCAGCTAATCCCAATTGACTTGCATCTACTGTTAAGCAACATAATTGTCCAGCAGTAAATGGTGATAAAATGGGTGCAGAGGTGATTAAAGTTTTAATCTCAGAAAATGATTTCTGCACCAATTCAGACCAAACAAATGTTTTGCCCTTACGTAATAAGTCACTTAAAGGCTGTACAATTAAAACGTACCCATGAATGAAACGAGAGTAGTACTCGCACAATCCAAGAAATGAACGAAGAGTGTCTTTGTTTGTGGGAGGTGTGGTGTCTTTAATGGCAGAGATGAGAGACATCTTGGGACTAATACCTTGTTTGGAAATGCAATGACCAAGATAATCTAATTGATCCACCATAAACTTACATTTCTCCTTTCTGAGTGTAATGCTCACCTTCTCAAAAACAGACAACACTCTTTCCAGAATAAGATTGTGTTCTCTTGCACACTCCGCAAAAATAAGGACATCGTCTTGGAAAGCTTGCACACCAGATATATCTTTGAGAATAGTGTCCATAAATTTTGGAACACACTTGCTGCAGAGGCAAGACCAAAACGCATATGCAAAAACTTGAACGCTCCAAAAGGTGTTATGAAGGTGGTGAGGTCTTGACTCTCTGCAGCAAGTGGTATCTGGTGGTAAGCGGATCTAAGATCCAGCAAAGAAAAAACTTTTGCTTTCCCCAAATTGGCTAAAAGGTCCTGTTCTTTAGGTAAGGGGTGACAGTCGATGATTATATTTTTATTAAGGGTGCATAAATCCACACAGAGGTGGATCTCTCCTGTCTTTTTTTTAACTATAACGACCGGACTGACCCATTCTGAGGAGTCTGTTGCTTTAATGACACCTTCATTGCAAAGTTTGTCCAGTAAAAGTTCGAGATCATGTCTGACACTAAGCGGAACCGACCTCACCTTATGAACAACTGGAGCGGCATTCTCTTTTCAGCTTGATGAAATGTTCAAATTGACAAATGTTACCAATTTTTTCTGAAAAAATATTTTGGAATTTGTTGACAACATTAAGTACATTCATTTCCACATCACTTTCAATGAAATTGATAGAATGTTCAGCAAGAACAATGGGATTCTCTGCACCAGGAACTAGAATGATGCCCAACCTTGCCAAATCTTTCCAGCCTATGATATTTTTTCCCTTAATGGCCACATAGATCTTGGTTGTAATTTGTCTGCCCAAACAGGACAGAACATCAATGAAATATCCTAACATATCAATATCCTGATCACCAAAAGCTTTCGGGTGAATATCTGTTTCAGACAATTGTCTCTCTTTCCACTTGTCTGCAAATAGCCAATCAGCAATAATAGTAATTGGTGCACCCGAGTCTGCCATCATTTCTATGGGAACATGAGCCACCATAGCTTGACAAAAAGGGCCTTTGATACTAATCTGATCTGAGATATCATCAGAAATTGTAAGTACTACTTTAGCCAAATCACGTGCACAAGTATCAGGAGTGGCCTCTACTGAGCTAATTCTAACAGTGTTTCTTGAGCTTCTACAAACTGACATGAAATGACCCATCTTACCACATTTGGTACATCGCTTGAAAGAAGCAGGACAATTCGGATTATTGCCCATATGGTTGCGAGAACCACACCTGTAACAAAAAGTGTTAGGTTTTTTGAATGGCACTCTAGTTTGTTTATTACTCGTATCAATTGTGGATATATGATCACCTTCATCTGAGATGACTGATACCGAAGTACTGCTAAAAGATGAATCATTAGACATTGCTTTAGAAGAAACCATAGATCACTCTATACTTTTAGCGATTTCAATTGTTTCACTTAATGTGGGATCCCTACATCCCAATAATTTTTCCTGTATTTTTTTTGATGAACAACTGTAAACAAACTGATCTCTCAAACAAGTATCTAAAACAGCACCAAAATTGCAAGTTGAGGCTAATTGTCTTGAAGCAGGAATGTAATCCTCCACAGACTCATCCATGTTTTGCTTTCTTTTCATAAAGTTAAAACGTTCTAAAAGAACACTAGGGGGCATATTATCAAGGGCTTTATCGCCCTATTAGCAAGCTGTCGCTAACAGGCGTTAGCGACAGCTTTCAGGCGTTATTAGCAAGCTGTCGCTAACAGGCGTTAGCGACAGCTTTCAGGCGTTAGAGGCCGCGTTAACCATCGCCTTGCATGTCAGCGATAATTATCGTTAATGACATGCAAGGAAGGCGTTCCCTACTAAAAGCGACTGAAAACAGTCGCTAATCCCACTACCCCCTATTAGCAAGGCAGGCGAAGCGATATAATAATTCGCGCTAAGCGCGTTTATCGCTATATTTTATTTCCTGCTAGTGAGGATGACTTACCTGTTTAAGGTATAGGAGGTGGATTCTAATGCTGAATCCACCTTAGCGATAATGCGAGAATATCGCTGCTTTTCCAGCGATATTCTCACATTTTACCGCTATCGCTGGAAATAATATCGCTATGGAGATAAACCTTACTAATAGGGTGTTATCTCAGCGATATTTTCCAGCGATAGGCGGCGTTAACCAAAGTCGCGCTAAGCGCGGTTAGCGATAAATATTGCTATTCCTTGCTAATATGCCCCTAGGTTCTTCTGCAAATTTTCTGGTAAGTCTAGCTAATCCTTCTGAATATACATTCCATCCTTCCTGTGCACCTGGTGGTGGTTGAATCTGCGGTAAATTGTTAATGACTTGTTGTCCTTCAAACCCTAAATGACCATATAGTAAAGCAAACTTTCTTTTGGCATCATATTCAAGTGCGTCATTGGCAGTAAGGTAGTTCTGGAACATAGTGAGCCAATGTTTCCAAGGTATGACTGGTTTCCCTGGAGCAGCGAGGAAATGAGGTATGGTAAGTAACTGATTGTTAGAAGCCATTGATATAAAGTAAAAAGTATCTAAGATGCCAAGTAGAAAGTGAGCAATATATGAAAATGAATAAGTAAAGTCAAATTGTTAGTGTGCCTGTCACTGAATGTGCAGGCAGGTTTGGCACGTTTAAAAACACAGTACAAAGTGAAGGATAGTGTGCCTGTCACTGAATTGGTAGGCAAACGAAGAATAAAAGTATAATAAAAAGGTGTGCCTGTCACCGAAGCGCAGGCAATGCTTACAAGACTGAATGTAACTTTGCGCGTAGAAAGAAACACAAGAAACGGTGTTTTCCAGCGAAGAAACGGCGAAGTAACCTCAGGTTGCTAGGCAACCATAAACGCCGTGAAACGTAGATGAGCGGGGTATGCAAATCGCTCCAAAGTTTTCGGAAATCCCTCCTCTGCATACGGGGTGCGTCGTCACGTCGATGGAGGCACAGCTAACAGCAGGAGATCCGATGAAGAAGAGGCACAAGTAGAATGATGAAAATGGCTGAAAATGGTTGGAGACGGTCGGTGGGTTGCGAAGAGGAAGGTAATCGATCGTCGCCAGATGTTGAAAGTGATGAATCAGGAAGCAGATGGCATTTTAACATCGGTTTATTCAAGAAAGATGCGTGGGAGAAGAAGCAACCCACAACCTCTCATTCTGGTGCTCTCGTCGTAACTGCTGAAGTAAACAGTTTCAGCAGAGCGGACGAGAACGCCAGAATGTGGAGTGGACTTGAACACAAACAGCGCCCGAGGACAGGTGCACGGGGAAGGCAAGTTGTTCTTAAAGGAACAAGAACAACTTGTCACTACAACAGTCCCCTGGTGGCTTTCCAGCTCAGTGTGATTTCCTGCTTTGCTAGGACCATGGCCAAGCCAATGAACTGATTTTTGTCCTTACATTTGGCCTGGCACAGGAGCCAGCCGAGCAAACACAGGCCTGGGGAGCAGGGGACATTGTGCTGGATAATATTAATAATGCAGGCCGAAACCTACTCCCAAAACCCATCCAGGGAAGGGCAGGCCTACACCATATGCTACATTTCAGCTCCCTCTACCCCATACCTGGGGCATGTGTCCCCTGCCATATTGTAGAATCTATTCACTCTACCAAGTGTAAGATATGCTCTGTGGAGGACATAAAAGTTAAACCGGGTGTTTCTGGACACTTTCGGGATATGTTTCAGAATTTTCACTCAATCCCCCTCAGGGACCAGGATCCCTAGATCCTCTTCCCATTTCTCCCGGAGGCCAGTCATGGGCTCCATCACATCTGCTCTAATAGCCTGGTAAAAGCATGAAACTGCATTATGAGGTCCAGAGGCTGTACAAATAAGATGACAGCCCTGATGGGTGGGGGCTAACCTATCCCTCAATGCTTCCAAATTGCTGTTATAACTGCTCTATGGAGCAAGAAGTGCCCCGCGAGATTTAAATTTCCACGCTCAGGTCTTCAAATGGGATCAACCCATCCACACAGAGCAGATCGCCCACTTGGACAATACCAGGAGCAGTCCACTCTGGCAACCCTCGCCAATCACCAATCACCCCCCCCGTGGTGGAGCACCTCCAGCATCCGCAATGATATATCAAGAAAGTTTGGAGCCGCGTACTAGTTTTTAGAAAACATCTCAGCCAGTATTACCTCATAATCCTGAGCTTGTCAGCACCCCTCTGGGGTGTCTGACGGGGACTAAGGAGCAGCCAGTACAACTGATGGAGTGCTGGCACAAAGGGTCCCACCTTTCTTCCCGGCGCCTGCCTATGATCCACACATTGGGTAAATCACTGCATCTGTGCTGCCAGATAGTAAGCCTCGAAGTCTGGTGCCGCCATCCCTTTATCTGCAACAGGGCATTACAACTTACTTTGCACCACCCTTTGGTGGCCACAAACCCGTATAAAGGCAATTATGAGTGAATGAAGCTCCTTAAATATACTCTGAGGTACCAATAGTGGCAAAATCACAAAAAAATTAAGAAGTTAGGTAAGCCCCATCATCTTGGTGATTGCAACTTGGCAAGCCACTGAGACAGGCAGTAACTTCCAGAAATCTACACTAGTCCGGAGGGTCCAGATACCTGCGCCCACATTACCATCCAAGAGGTCTTTGGTGTCATGGTATATTTTAGCCCCCAGGTATTGCAAGCAGGTGGGCTCCAAAACCAATGTCCTCAGGGTCAAGGTTGGACGCAATCCCCCACACACAGAGAACAACCTAGACTTCTGCCAATTAAAACTGATGCCTGATAGTGCTGCAAACGATCCAGTAGGCCCATTGCTCCCGCCACCTCCGTAGAGGCATCATGTAGGAACAATAGCATTCCGTCAGCATATAAAGCGATGTGATGAAATGATGCTCGGACGTCCAAGCCCCTATAGAGGATTCCAGAACTCACGCTGCAAACAAAGGGGCTCCACCGCAAGTGCAAAGAGCAGCGGAGATAACGGGCATCCCTGCCGGGTACCCTGTCTCACAGCATACTCCTCTGATATCACCCTACACGCTTTAACCCGGGAAGTGGGGTCGGTGTATAAAAGCCTGAATCAGTTTACCAAACTGCTCCCGAATCTCATCTTCTTGAGCACTTTGTAGGGGAAACCCATTCCAGGCTATCAAAGGCCTTCTCGATATCTACCGCTAAGACCATCACTGTCTGCGCATCATAGGTGTTATCGCCCATCAGTGCTAATAGTCATCAGATGTTAAGCACCATTTTACAAACTGGATTACATCCTGCCTGATCTGCATGTACTAGCTTAGTCATGTAGGGTAGTAGCCACATAGGCAGAAACTGTCTCAGAATCTTATAATAGACATTAGGCATCAATAGCAGTCTGTAGGCTTTCCTATCATGGGGAGGGCAGCCAGGCTTCAACAGTGGGATCACTAACACCTCAAATGTGGAAGCCAGTAAATGGTCAAGATCTCGTGCTTCTTTATAAAGCTCCACAAGCTTGGGGGACAGCAAATCTGCATAGGGAGCATACAATTCAATTGGGCAGCCATCTATCCCTGGTACTTTTCCTCTGGCCATATTTCTCACTGCAGCCCGAACCACCGACAACGTGATATCTCCCCCAGGACACCGCTTCTTCCTGAGTGAATGTCAGTAGAGTGAGGGAACACAGAAAGGCATCAATCCCATGCAGTGAATGGCCAGCAGCACCCATTTAAAGGGAAATGTAATACTTTAAAAAGTTGTCATTTATTTCCTCCTGCCTATAAAGCCTCTCCTTCTCTCTGTCTGAAGCTCCAGAATCATGAACCCTCTCTTATTAGGGTTGGACAGCCAGGCTAGCAGACTTGTCTCCTTTGGCATGTGACCAAACCATGTACTCCTGGTAGTCAAAACACTGGAGCTTCTGTACCTGGCCTGCCAGAAGCTCCTTGGCTACTAGGAGCGCTTGCTGCAAATCAGAGTTCCCAGAACTCCTTCTTCCCATGTCCCATAGCACTGCCTCTTGCATCTCCTCCTCCCGCAACAGTGTTTGCCGTACCTCCTCTGCCTCCACGATACATGTCCCCTGGGTCATAACGTTAAAGGCATCCCATTCAAACTGTGGCTTAGATGCCTTAGTTCCATTAATCTCAAAATACTGTCTAATACTCTCCCCGATCAAGTTCTGGAATACCGGGTCCTCCAATGCCTCCACCTGCAATCTCCATGCAGGTATGCAGGGGCCCACCAATTCCCTGTTCAGATACAATAAAAACAGATTGTGATCGAAATTGTTCTTGTTAAGTATTCAACATCATATACTGCCCCATACGCCCCAGGAGAGCAAAGGAACATGTCAAGATGGACATGTAACCCGTATAGCCTCGAAAAGATTAATGGTTAATGAGTGAGTGCAACGCCACAGACTGGAGCTGCCATCCTGCAAACCTCCAAGCCAATCTAGTAATCAGGGAGTCCCTCAATGGTGGATGTGACCTATCCAATGCAGGATCCACAACACAGTTGAAGTTCCCCCCTCAACCAGGACAGAGTGCACCAGATAAGACACCAAGACCTGGGACAGCTCATCCAGATATCCCATCTGGTCTACGCTTGGGGCATATATGCTAACCACCACTAGATCCTGCCCAGCTAACCTCCCCATGACACCACATAGCATCCTGCTGGGTCCATAAGCACCCCAGTCCTCTGAAAGGGGACCCTAGGGTGCACTCATATAGGAACTTCTCCCATGCAAAAGCCACAATGTAGTGTAGTAAGCTTGGCTGCGCCAGCACCTGTGGATTATCAAACCCTCCTTGGCAGTCAGATGGGTTTCCTGCAATAGTGTAAAATTAATCTCCCGCCTCTTGAGGTATTCATATACCTTATACCATTTGGACATATTGCTCAGCCCCCAGACATTCCAGGACTGGAACTTATACTTCAAGGAGGTAGCCATAGGTAAGCAATCATCACATCTCTTAGCATCCAGGTTTCAGAGTTGCCCCAGCTACTATTCGTACACTCCCAGAACCAAAGCCATTACAGAACCCCACAAATGACATGGCTCGAACTAGAATAGCAAACCCAACTCCCCAACCCCCGGATAAGAAGGTAACATCCCCCCATCCAAATTAGCATCAAACCAGCAACCACACGCACAAGCAACAACAGTAGAGGTGAGGACCATCATGGGCCCCTCCCTGCCTGACACCCCTCCATCCAAGCAAACCTGTTCAGCGCACTCATGGGGCCGAAGGGTCCCAGTCCGCTCTCAGGTCACCAAAGGTACCATTCTTACAACATATCCATCTAAAAGTCAGTCCCCCAGCAAAACTGGGTTTAATACCATTCAAAGAAGATAATCTACAGCACTTGGTGTCATTTGAGGCAGATCAATGTCTGAGCCCAGCATGGAGACTAAGGCTCGATCAGAGTCTGAGTCTCTAGTTCTGTCATCTTACATCAAGGATGGGGGCTTGCTCCTGACCCACTCCTTGTTGTTGCTACCTCCACTGCCCACAATTGGTCATGATGGGCCTCAGACCTGGAGGGGACTGTTAGAACTGGGGATCTCTAGTTGGCAGAGTCAGGTACCTTTGTCCAAGTACAGACCCTTGCTTCTAGTCAGGGTAAGGGGGATACACACTTTAGATAACCACTGCTCACCCCCTGGGTAGCTTGGCACGAGCAGACAGACTGATCCCAAAGGCAATGTGTAAAGCATTTGTACTCAAAACACACAGTAATACAGTGATAACACCACAAATGGACACCACACCAGTTTAGAAAAACAAAGTATCTTTACCGAAACTCAACAAGACCAAAACAACAAAAATCCAACATGCATGTAACAAGGATATGACTTTAAAAAGGTTTCAAACAACTTGGTCCATAGAAAACTATGGATACATGATTTCTCACAACGTACCTGTAGATGCGTCAAAATTCACAAGGCCAAACAGCTGCAGAGAAAGGAAGTGTTGGAAAACACAGCGATGTGTCACTACCTGAGTCCTTGGGGAGGTGAGGCGGCAGTTCCGCTGCACACAGGAGAAGTGATGCATCGAATCCGGACTGTAGGGGGAAGTGAGGCATCGAAATCCAAGATGATTCTGGTCTGCGAGTGATGCATGGAAAAACTTGGCACACAGGTGCATTGCGTGACACACCGAAGGTGATGCGTCGTTTTGCGAGGCTTCGCATCATCCGGCATCGGTGCTGGGGCCTGCAAGGCTTCACGTCGCTCTGCGGGACTCAGCGAGGCTTCGCGTCACCCGGCGTCAGTTCTGAGAGGTTGGCAGCTGTTCAGTGGGACTCGGCGAGGCTTCGCATCGTCCGGTGTTGGGTCCGAGATGCTTTCAGCAGTTTGGCAGGACTCTGCGAGGCTTCGTGTCGTCCAGTGTCAGTTCCGAGAGGCTTTGCACGGTTTTGCGATGCTCCGTGCCGATTCTTGCATAGATTAGCTGCAAAACCCACCTCTGAGGCCCTGTAACTGGAAGGAGGCACCTCAGGCCAGGGTAGGACTCACAGATGGCAGTGTCCTGCGGCACCAGCAGATTTGCAGGAAGTCTTATGTATTCCCGAGACTTCTTAACAAGAAGCAAGCACGCACAAGCCCTTGGAGAAACTTCACAAGCAGGATACACAGCAAAGCCCAGTCCTTTGTCCTTTCCTTGGCAGAAGCAGCAACTGCAGGTCAACCCCACACAGCAAAGGGGCAGTACTCCTCCTCACATCTCCTCAGCTCCTCTCCTTGGCAAAGGTTCCTCTTGGTTCCAGAATTAATCTAAAGTTCAGGGGTTTAAGGTCCGCTACTTATACCCCATTTTGTCTTTGTTCTTCTTTGTGCAAGGGTCTCCGAGCCCAGTCCAAACCAGTTCTGTCCTCACTGGTGCAGTATGACCACAGGGGGTGGAGACAGCATTGTGCAAGGGAGACAGGCCCTATTCAGGTGCAAGGAAAGCTCCTCCCACTACTCTAAATGCAGCCAAGGTATATTCAGCTCAGCTCTGAGTCATGCAGTAAGGGCCAGGCACACCTCAACCCTCCCCCCCAGTGGCTGGCTACAGTGAATGCATATCCCCAGCCCCTGTCACTCCAAACCAGACAGTCAATCTACAAACAGGCAGAGGCACACAGAGTGGTTAAACAAGAACATGCCTAATTTCTAAAAGTGGCATTTTCAAACACATAATTTAAAAACCATCTTTACTAAAAGATGTGTTTTGAAATTCTGAGTTCAGAGAGCCTAAACTTCATTTCTCTATCTTGTCCCAGTGGGAATTTATACTTGTAGGATGTTACAAAGTGTCTCCCATGCTATCCTATGGGACAGATAGCATTTCAATAGTGAAAAACGAAATTGGCCGTATTTCACTATCAGGACATGTCACATACATCAGTACATGTTCTACCTTTCTCATACACTGCACTCTGCCCCTGGGGGGTACCTTGAGCCTACCATAGGGATGCCATACATGTAAGAAAAGGGAAGGTTAGGGCCTGGCAAGTGGGTGCACTTGCCAGGTCGACATGGCAGTTTAAAACTGCACACAGACACTGCAGTGGCAGGTCTGAGATACATTTCCAGGGCTACTTATGTGGGTGACGAAATCCGTGCTGCAGGCCCACTAGTAGCATTTGATTTACAGGCCCTGGCACACTCAGTGCACTTTACTAGGGATTTACAAGTAAATCAAATATGCCAATCAGGGAAAACCAATTGTAATAACAATTTACACAGGGAGCACCTCCACTTTAACACTGATCAGCAGTGGCAAAGTCCCTAAAGCATCAAAGCCAGCAAAAACGAAATCCAGCACAGCAACAAAAATACAGGAGGTAGAGGCAAAAAGTCAGGGGAAAGCACGGCAAAGATATCAAGTCTAACAGGGACCATCCTGCTGACACTTCACATTCGTCATCGTGTTTTTCTCCAAGAGGGTCTGCACCCAGAGGCAGAAAGGGGATTGTCAGGAGGCGGGCATTGATCCATCCATTCCCACACATGTGGTGATCAATAAAACTACTCCTTCCTCAGTCACCAACCACAGCCTGCCAGGGTAGAGCACAGTATATTGAACCCTCATCTGGCGAAGGCACCTCTTAGCCTCCAAGAACGTGGTCCTCTGCTTCTGGACCTCCCTTGCAAAGTCGAGAACGATCATGACCATACAATTGATCACCATCAGGTCCCCTCATAATCTAGCCTGGTACAGCATGTGATTGCAGCCTTCGTAATGAAGTAATTTGGCCGAGGGGCTGCACCACATGGGGGTGACCACACCAGGGCTCGGTGCGTCCTCTCCAGGGTAAAGAAGGGGGAAAGACCTTCAGGTGCCTCCTTCTCTTTCAACCACATCTCCAAGAAGTTCAACATGTTAGGCCCCTCAAATTGCTCCGGGTAACCACTCATGTGCATAATGTTCCTCTGGGCCCTATTTTTGGCATACCTTACCCAACATTCCAGCGTCTTGACCCTCCATGAATTCAAGGCACCCACTCAAGGACTCTATCTCCGGAGATAAACCAGTCAGGGTTCGTTTCATAGTCGTAACCCGCTCCGCCAGGCGCCGGTGATCATCCCTTGGAATCCCCATATCCACCACAATCGTGTCCATCTTCATCTCGAGGTCCTCCCGGGTCTCAGTAATTGCCTATAAGATGTCATCCAAGGTGGCTCCAATGTGATTCCCAGAAGGGGCAGGCATAGTGCTGTTCCCCCTTCAGCATCACTAGACCCCAGTGTGGACTGTGGTTGGGGGTGCACTTCTTTTTTCTTTGAGCTTTATCCATGGTGTTTCCCAGAAGGGACATAGGGGTGGAAGCCCTCCACAGTCAAACAGGTGGGGTCGGGGCATGCAGACGTCAAACACAGGAAACTGGATGTATCCCCAAGCAACATAGAGAGAGGTAACGCCAACAGTGTCAACTAGTCTGTGTATTTCCCAATGGAGCCAGGTGGCAATTCAGGGCCCCTCAGGGCAAGCACCTCAAAGTACCCCCTCAGCAGGAACAGGCATGGGTGGGAAATCCAGGGCACCCCCCAGTCCAAGTCCCCCTCTCAGTTTCCTGGTATGTTATGGCCCCTGGGCTGCTGCAGATCCCTGCTGCTTGATTCCTGCAGCTGAACTATCAGGGCCCCAGGTATGGCCCTCTGTCTCAGATCCTAGGGCACCCCCCGTCAGGGGCCACCGCATGCGTTCACCAGGGTCTTCCGTGGTCAACCTCGCTGCTAACTGGGAATCCCGAAGCTCAACCAGTCATCCACCGGGGGCTGCCACATCCCTCGCCACTGCTCCGTCTCACTGCTGCTCTGCCATCTCCTCTACTGCTCCACCTGACTCCACAAACCCATTGGGGCCGGCTCAGGGGTCTCCCATTAGAGGAACACCACTCTCAGCGCCTCCCAATTCCGCCTCCAAGGCTACTTAATTTCATCGCCGCCACTTTGGTTGCGTAGCTGCAAAGCTTTTTAGACCCGATCAGCAAAGTTGGAATCAGCAGCAGTGGGGACTGCAAAATCATCTCCTCCATGTGCCAGGGGTAGGTAGTGGACTTCCCATGTCCTTCAGTAGCCCCCTTGGTACAGAATCAGGGAAGATGTCACTGGCTGGAGAAGGCCGCCTGGGAGCACCTAACCCCCGGTCCTACTCCATCGGTGTCAGGACACGCCCCCTCCAAAACAAGACTCCATGTAAATTCAGCACCCTGATAAAGGAAATCAAACACTTACAAATATAAAGCGGATAGTCTCGAAACCAGCCATGCAGCACAGTAATGACCTGAATTCCTAGAGGCCCATCATCATAATTAACACTGATTGTAAAATCTTCTCCAAATTGCAACTCAGGGCCATAAAAACTGGATTAGAGAAGAAAACATATTAAATTCAAACAAAAAAGGTTTCATGGAAAGTTTCTCCACTATCGATCAAATATTCACCTTCCTTCCTTCACCTGAACTTTACAGCTGCATTTGACCTTATACCAAAGGATATACTGTGAGGAAAACTGTCTGATATGGGCCTAGGTCCAGTACTACTTTCACTGATAAAAAATTATGTATACTGCCACAATATCTCAGGGCAGGCCAAATCAAAAAGGCTTCCTCAAAAAATTATTTGGCCTCATTAGCAAAGTGAAAAAGGAATGCTTGCTAATTTCACTACTGTTTTTGCTCTATACAATCTTCACAGTGAAATGCTGAAGCCACACAAAATGTACCAATCAGCAAACAGTTCCCAAATCTTCATATGCACAAAAAAGTCAATGCTTAGAAATTTCTGTCCAGCAGGTCATGCTGACTTTTTCAATCGCTCTCAGCACATACAGTCTTACCTATTGATATTAACCAACTACAGGGAATAAAAACTCTAGCCAGAAGCAGTGTGCTCCCTCTGAAAGCCCTACTGAAGAAAAGAAATCAAGCATCTTTGGACACTTGTTTCTGCAGTCAAACTGAAGATCTGAACCACTTTTTGCTAAGCTTCTCACTTTATGAGAGGACTAAAGGTAACACTATCAAATATACACTTGAACATGAACAGCTAGATAATGATGGAAAAGGCAGTTACAGGTCAGAGGCACTGACTAAACATATGAGAAGTTGACTTATCAAAAGCTCGTATTTTTGTGAAAAAAACCCAGAAAAAGAGGACCAAACTGCCACTAGTCATGTCTCCCACTGCATTAGTCACGATAACACAGAATAACATCTATCTGCTTGAATCTAAGATTATAATATGCGATTCGCAATGACATTATCACCACAGCACCGATCAAGAATTTTAAGAAAAAACGCAACGTAGCCTTGAGACGAGTTTGGAAGACCCCACGGGTCAAGGTGCCCCTCACTGCATTGAAGCAAGCACAGAGAGCTTCCAGGCGGGCATTCTTTGCTGAGAAGCACAAACGTTCAGAGCACTTCTGGACAACATCACTCCAAGCCAGTAGGAGTCCCAACTCCAGGGGCTTTTGGTGTCTAGTGAACAAACAAATGAGTGGCCTAAGGGACCAGGGCTGTGCCAACATATCAGAAGCAGAATGGGCATCTTTTTTAATCAATCATTTTGAAGCAACTGAGGAGGAAGTCAGCCCCGTGGACACCAGGGTGAAAACGGCACCCCAACTGGGATTGGATGCCCTCAACAAGATTTGGTCCCCTCAATCCCGACTGTACCCGAGGAGGAAGATAGCTCCACAAACATCAGTGTTAGAATAACACCCATAACAGACATTGGAGCCCCCTTCAACACTGGGACCCTTCGCATCATAACGCCAGTGACCAGACTGCTTTCATATCCCGAATAGTGTGTGCCTAAGCAAAAGGAAGATCCGATGGGGCGCCTGGGCCCAACAGTTTGCCACAGGTATTATACAAACAAGACATCTCGTTCTGGGCTGAGCAGTTTGCCATACTCTTTGACTACATCCAGAGGACCTCACACATACCAGACTCATGGCGAGGTGCCATAATACATCCGATGTACAAAGGAGGCACAAGAGCATACCCCAAAAATTACAGGTTGATTGCCCTCCTCGACAATGATGCTAAATACCATGCCAGCCTGCTACTAGAAGATTTATTGTTATGTGTGGGTTACAAAATTGGTATATCCCCTCAATCAAACAGGGATTGTGGCTGAATCAGGGACACTTATCAATCTCAAAGCAATATCTGTTCTGACGGATAAAGCAACAGCCTCAAAAACTTTAATACACTGTTGCTTGGGTGATTTCAAAGAGTATCCCTGTGGGCTAAGTTACAGAGATCGTGAATACCTTGGAAACCTCTTGGAGGCCATAATCCAGCAACACTTTGACACATGGATGCGTATTAAATTGTGTGATGGAGCCCATATATCCAGAAAAATAATGGCATTGTGAGGAGCAAAGCAGAGGTGTATGCTAGCCCCCTTGCTTTTTAATTTGTTAATTGAAGACTTACCGCAGTCACTTGATTTCACCAATAGTCACTCCACAAAAATAGGTGGCAGCAGGATCAGTAATTTGCTGTACACTGATGATCTTGCTCTGTTCAGTCATACAAGGGTAGATCTTCAACGGCTACTCAATCAGTTGTACTTCTATGCAATTGTCAACAAATTAGAGGTGAACATGACTAAAACCAAGGTTGTGACTTATGGGCTGAAAAAACAGGGAGCAAGTCCTTTGACTACGAAATTTTTATCTCCCGCCCAGGTCAGGCTTGAAATTGGCCTCCCTGATCAATGGGCAGCAGGTGCAGGTAGCTATCTCAACCTGTGCCTCAAGTTACGAAAGGCCAGAGTCGGTATCCTGGAGGCACTGCTATAGTCCGAAATCAGCCACAGCCGACCAGGTCAAGCACATAGTCAGTATTTAGAAGATTGCCTGCAGCTCTTGAATGCCAGAAACCTCTGGACTAATAACCCAACCCAACAACACTTCAAAATGAGTATAAGAACGTGCATTCATCTCTGGTCATTTCAGGGCACCGCACGCCAAACGCAGGCATTCCTGGTAATTTATTAGCAGGAATCAGCCAGCCGCTCCAGCATCATATCTTCCCTGCACGTACACCTTGGAAGAGACAATTTATGGCTTTTAGATTAGGGAGTGGCCCTTTCTTAAACATCTAGCCAGCTGGCGTCATCCAAGTGAGAACACAACCTGCAGGGGCTGTGTAAGCTGTGAAGAATCAGTTGTACACATGATATGCCTAAGCCCAACTCTACTGAACGAGCGCAGGGCCAGACTACGAAGAGGGTGGAACAATCTGTTGGGTTCGCACCTGTCGGCAGGCAATTATCGCCTCATTAGATCCTGTCAACAAAGCCCTGAACATCTTTTTGACCAGGTTTGTTACCACCACATCCAACATGTTTAGTCAGCGGGGATCCATAAAGCATGACCTCGTATACCCCCCTGATCTATCGGCTACAAGTGACCAGCCGCATCGAGCTATAAAGAAATCAAACCAGTCCCTTAAACATTGCAAACTTGAGGGTGCTAGCTCTGAGGACTACTTCGCTGCAATTAAAGGCTGTTTTTATTTTTGCTACTGCATTTAAAAAAAACCTCATCTCCATTGGTAATGAGGAACAACACATTGGGATTCTGGTGCAAGCTAGCCAGATAGGACATATCCAAGGCATTGGAACTGTACTTAATTCTTGTGTTGTTTTCCAATGAAGTACATTTAACAGATGTTCTCAGATAGCTAATTTACTGTTTGAACGTGATCTGCCACATTATTTTCTGCAAAAATGGCTGTCTTAACGCACCTGCACTTTACTGAATGTTTGTGCTGCTTCAATTGACGAATAACTGGCTGCTTTCTTATGTAGCTGACCAATGTGGTAACCCCGGCCTGTTGTTTCAATGCACCTGCATGTTTTAAATCTTTTTGTGCTGCTTTATGTGTAGAATGACTACCTGACATCCCTATGTAGCTGACAAATGTGGTAACTGTAGCACGCTTCTTTTAATAGTCGACTTAATGTTTTTATATGTATGAATTCGACTTCTGCTTAACATGTATGAATTCGCCCCGCTTTATTAATTGCATTTGCTGTTTTATATTGTAAAGACTTTAAAAAACCATAAACAGTAAAGTGTTATTATTATTAAGATCAGAAGATTTAACCTTATAAATGATAACCAAGACTATCAAAGACCGATATCTTCCTTTTTATAGGTAGCAAATTTCTACGGGTTTCTCAATGCCTGCACTTTTATTTCCAATTATGTTAAATTCTGATAAAAAGCTAATAAGTAAAAAAATTCTGGTTTGAGCGTTTCAGGCTTTTTTCCCAATACACTCAGTTAAGTTATTGCCACCAGTTCTGAGAACATAAATTAGCCAGTAAGTTTCATTTTGGAGAAATATACATTATATATAAATGTGGTAATAATAGATTCTCTTTTACCGTCCAATAATTGAGCATATTTGTAACACAGCAGGACTACACCACTTTTACATTTATCTTCCAATATGCTATTTATTAATGTATCACTAAGTTTATTGATAATCTATTGTCCTGATTGGGGTAAGATCAGTCACATGGTTGTAGAGTTGCACTGAAGATGCAAGGGCATGGTCATTTTTTAAAGAGCATAGAGAATATGAGACCATGCAACCTGACATCAGCCATAAGCTGAGGGCAAGTTGTAAGTACTGAGAATTTTGTCTGGACAGAGGGAGTTTCTAAAACTACATGTGGGACAACTTTCCTATTTCGTAAAGTGATCCCTTTCCATGATGTGTAATTTACATTGCAAGGGGTTTTCACTTTAATCATTAGTTTTTCAAGAGATTTCAAATGCTTGGTTGTTGTTTTTTTAAACTAAACTTTACTCATTTTTTAATGACAATCACTTTTATTAAACATTGCACTGTGTAAATTACTGAAGTATATATTTCATTGTAATTATTGTTCATTTTTGTAAGCAAAGACAATACATGTGCTTTATATATATGTTGATATCCTGATCCCTTCATAAAGCCAATAGGCCCACTGTTATATTTCGGTATTCTCATCCTTTGACAAAGTCAGTAGGTCTGCCTTACTTAAAATGACACCCAGGCTCTGCGCTCCACCCCCCACTGCCGATGACTTGGGTGCAGGGGGGGTTGAGCCCAGCAGGGTGTTGCAGCCAACCGCACACCGGGCAGAGTCGAAGATTGTGTGCAGCATGGGTTTGGCGTTCCATATGGTAATAAAATATTACTTTACATTAAAGCATCCCTAGAAATTCACCGAAAAAACTAAGGTTAAAGTGACTTTATAGTTAGCTATGGTAATAATATCTGATTCTGCATTAAAAAAACCTTTGAAATTCACTGAAAAAAACATAAGTTAAAGGGACAATATAGTTAGGTAAAATTCGTGTTAAAAAACATTGTTTTACATGAACAAAAACAACACTGAAAGACCCCTTAGGTCAAGGAACATACCAGATCTGATGAAGGTGGTGAAGATGAAACATGTCACTGAAAAAACAAAGGTTAAAGTGGAGTTATACATCAGAAAGCTATTAACATTTTAACTTAAGTTAAAAATATCTTAGCAAGTCACTGAAAAAACAACACAGTTTAAAAACCAAACAACTAGGAAATTCACCAGTTATACATAACTGACACAAGTATAACCTGTACCACCATGGATTTCAGATCTCATCAGTGTTGAAAAAAGTAAAGTCACAGCAGTGCAGGTTATGCTCATGCCAGTTACATATAAACGGAAAACATTTCTGGGTTTTGATTAAGGTAAACTCTTACTATCTTCCTCAAGTATTCATATAAACTCCAGTTTAACCTTTGGTTTTTTTCCAGTGATTTTTTAAAAATATAACATAACATCGTATAATAAGTTTGCGACCAACCCCTCACTGCACACAGCCTTTGCCTGTGAGCAGCTGGGGGGCAGGTTTGCAACCAGACCCTGCACCCAATCCACTGAGACACACGGCCTTCAGCCCTGCACAGCATGGCACAGGGGGCAAGGTTGAGCAAAGGGCCACACCCAACCCCCAGCGAGCAGCCAACCCCGACTGCACACAGCTTTCAGACATCTGGCAACAGTCCCCCCTTTTTAATGTTTCTTGCGGGAGTCCCTTTGAAGCACACTGGGGAGCCATGCTGACTCTCTCAGGAGTCCTACAGAATCGCGAAAAGGAGAATATAAAGTTTTTATATTTGGCCCTAGGGGGGGTCTCTCTGGCACCAGCCGACAAGAGCCAGGGGGTCAGGGTACCTCTACCCTGTCCCCAATATCTTTTTTTTTACATTTTCAGGAGATGTGGACTTGGCAGACACAACATAGCCTTTCATGTTGCGGCCAGCCAATCAGATTTGTAGCACCTGCGGGAGTGTGAGTCCCAGAGGAGCAAGCTGGTCGACTGATAAAAAAAACACTTGCGACCAATCTGTTCACTCTAATTTTTTACTTTGCATCCCTCTCGAGTCTCGCAGGATCAACAGTCAATATATGTATACATTTTGATCCTTACTTTCTCAAAAACTCGTGAACAGATGTACACCAAACACAAAAACCACACTTTCTGGGTAAAGATGTAGATTTCTGCCGAGTTTGGAGTTATTCTGTTAATCCATTTTGACTGTATCATTGTTACATTTCTTTTATGGAAAATGCAAGGTAAACAAAAATATTTTGGGACTTCCCTTTTTCTTGGCCCCCAGTTGACAGACCACACCAAAACTTTTTGGAAAGGAGCTTAGGTGCACACATTTTCTTTTTGGAAAGCTGAGCGATGATTCGTCAAACGGTGCTAAAGTCATTAGCAAAAAAAAATGATCCTCCTGAAACTACACAGTGACCATTGCAACAGAGAAATATATATGTTTCTAAGATTTATGACATTTAATAGGAACAGAACTATACCTTGGTAACTCTAAATGGTGACTCGTTATATGAGAGCTTTTATCAGAGTGTAGCTATTAAAGCAATGGAATATTTTCTTAAAGCCAGGCCAGTGATCTTATATGAATATGTGGGTATATATTTTGAAAATGCTGAAAATTTGCTTAAATGAAAAAAAAAATTCTATTTGATGGCGTCATGTATACATATCTAAGAGGAAGCGTGGTGGGCACCTGCTTTCTCCAGCTATGGAAATGTGTATATTGGCTGGTGGGAGTAGCATAGGTCCAACAATCAGAGATTAGAAAAGAAAAATCTTACATGTTCGTCTATGACTCCGCTATACAGATAATTTATTTCTGATTTGGGACTCAAATGCTGACGATTTGCTTGCTTTCCATGAATGCCTGAATACAAATTGTCCTTACTTGAGGTTCAAGATGATGAAGAAGAGATACAGTTCTTAGTTTGAACGTAAATGTTAAATATAGCTAAGGTAAACTGCCCTATATAGAAAAGAGATGGCAGGAAACAGCCTGCTGTCTGCTGGAAGTAACCATCCTATCAGCATGAAATTCAATATTCCCTGCTGGGAATTGCTAAGGAAATTGCAGCACATATGAGCAAATTTTCGAAATGATGGGGTATTCAAAGAATGTCACACAAATTGCGAAGCACAAGGATGATACTTTACGAAAGGAGGATCTTCTTTTTAAATCAGTGTCAGGAGAAACTTAATCTAGAGCGGTTGTTAAATAGGATATTAGAATGAATACACCTTTCTCTGATTAGACAGGTAAGATCAAGCATATATTACATAAACATTGGAATATTATTCGAAATGACAATTTATTGGGCCATATCTATAGACGACGCCCTAAATTACATACAGATGGGGCAGAACAAGACGGATATGAGTGTATCAGGTCACCTTTAACCCAAGGGAGGCAAAGAATGGACACAGCAACATAAACATGCAAGGTCTGTAAGAATAGTTGCATTGTAATACTATATAGGACTCCATAGGATCCAAGGGAAAATTAATGTATACATTATACAGAGTATAGTATGCCCAACCTTAAAATATATGCATTAGGGGGAGCACTATTTTTCATGTGAAAGAAAAGAATCCTCGAACTCGTTAGAGCAAATTTCACCAGGAGAATTGGATCAAAGTCAACTACCTTGCCATTGTGAGACAGATGGCTTGAATGGCTTATTGTCTGAATGCCTATTTAAAGCTGCCTGGGCAATGCTGCCGATTTTGTTACTGCCCCTTAAGTTATGATCCATCTGCATTTTTTACATTTTTCATACAATTGATTGTTTAACTTTCTTTTTTAGTAATTGAGGCCACACTACCAAGTATGATGATTATGTGGTTGATATCACTAAGAGACTGAACAAGTATAGGTACAAAAGGAAATCTATGGGCTCCATTTTCGAATTTAAAGGGATGCTTTTGTATTTACTTATGGGACTGTAACATTTCAACAGAAGTATCCCACTAGAGGCGTTATTTTGGGGATGATATCATAAGATATATTGAAGAGACTTTGGGGTCGATTCCGAGTCGGGCCGGAAATTTCCCCGACCGAGCCGGACCCGGAGAGATTTCCGACCGAATCGGACCCGTGCAGTCCGACCGAACGAGTCCGATGCGTCCGTATGTTATCGGACACGAGTCGGTCGGACTCCCATTGAACTCAATGGGAGCCGGTCGTACAACGCGTACGCGGGCTCCCATTGCCTCAATGGGTGCGAGGCGGACAAGGGCGCCCCTACAGCGAGTACGCCGCGGCGCGCTCGCGGCGTACACGCACAGGTAGAGGGGACCCATGGGTCCCCCTGTGTGCGCCTCGCACGGGTACAGCGTACAGGGGGTCCGACACGGACCCCCAAAGTACGGCTCCGACAGCGAGTTCGAGTCGGACGGCGCGAGTCGGTCGGAGCGGTCGAGGTGCGCATCGTACTTACCCGGCCGGAAGCGTCTCCATTGCGCGGTGCGGATCGGGTCCGACCGAGTCGGTCGGAGCGGTACGGTCCGGGTACGAAGTCGGTCGGAGCGGTCGGGTCGCCCGGACGAGTCGGTCGGCGAGTCGCATCGTACTCGCTCGGCCGGACCAGCGTACGGTTCGGTCGGGAAACAGGCTTTCGCATGGCTTTTTTCCCGACCGAATGGTATTGGGTGCGCCTCCGACCGAGATCGGAATCGACCCCACAGTTTTCAATAACATGGATAACTGAATTGAAAAATTATGATTCTGTTAGTATTGATTCATAATGTACTTGTATTAAGAGATGAATTTGGCAATCCTTGTCAATACATTGTGCCCATGGGAAATAAAAACAGGAATGCATTAGTCTGTTGCCCTGGTTAATTCCGTGTATCTTTAATTTATTGAACTGAACAAATGGAGTTCACTGTCTACAAGGTGGGGTAGTCCAGACACAATGCGTATGGTCTATGGATCTATTTGTCAGCTTGAATAAAATGAAGTTGCACAGCACCCAACTCTATGTGTAAGGAGGTGCCTTACAGATTTGAAGGCTTGTGGGATGAGAAAAGAAAATGAAAATTTTTGAGAGTTGTGCTAAACATGGTGCTGAGCATAAACCATTAACTAAGGGGCACTCTAACCATTCAGTGACAACCAAACAACTAGCTGCATGTACTCTCAATAATCGATCACCAAAACAATAACAAATATATTAACTATTCCCATAATGTTTTCATTACGATCACTTAGGATTTGCCACTCGAGACTCTTGTCTGCATTATTCTAAATTGATCAGCTCTTTCCAGTCCATTATAGGAGGCCTCTCAGATTTTGTTTTTCCCCACAAATGTAGATAGAGATAAGTGCTTCTACTGGACGTTATTGATGGGGCTTACAGATTGCATTTCTTCTAAAAAGAAAGACACATACCTGTTGAACAAGAAAAAAAAAGAAATTGAGTCTTAATCTAGTCAATGTTAACTGAGAGGTCTCAGAAGATCCAGGAGATGCTGGAGTTCAATTAACTAAAAGTGAATCAAATAACACTCCCAGCGACAGGTGGAAGCATTCATGAAGAACGATTACCTCAATATTAAATGTCAAGTTTACCTAAATCTCTCCTATCCATTTTATGAGTCATCATTTATGTAAATTACTTGTTCCAGGTGTGGTCACCATCTATTTATCTATGAAAAAATAGGACAGGTCTATCTTTTTATGGGCGGAGTTCTAAGCCTCGAATGTGGAGTATCCACGGTCGTAAAGATACTGTTAAATATTAGTTTGTGAATACCGAAAAAGCGTAATCTTGCACAAAAGTGTAACTTTACCTTTGTGAATCAAGACCCCAGTGATGACAAAGGAATGAAAGTGGATAGCCCTTTTTGTACCATGGAACCAGTATCTTGGTACATATGTACTCTGTGAAAGACACAATCTGTTTGTACCCATCCATTTGTATTCACACAAAGCAATAAGCGATTGAACAAATCAGCTGCTTCTTTATTGATATTGATATATGATTCATTTTGCAAATGGCCCTGCAGCATGTGCTACAATGGGATGGCCTGGGTCATGGTGCAATCCTCCTTGCAGACTTCTTGCATCGTGGACTTTAAACTAATGGCCAAAATGTGTGCAAATTGTGCAATAAGTGATCAGTATCTAGATGACCATATCTTCTTTTTTTAGGATGTCCTGCACAATTAGGTTGATGCAATGAGCCAGACATAGCACTCTGTAGAATAATGTATCAACCATGGCTTTGAGAATATTACTGCCATTGTTAATGGCAGCAAGTCAGGTGCTAATGCTGTGGGTTGAAGCCATATGGATTGATTTCTTCTAGGACATGAGCAGCAGCATGTGGTTTCTCCAGGGAGGAAACTACAATTGTTGCATGCTGACAAATGTCTTGAAAAGCTTCAGCAGCAGTGAGATCAGCACCTAGCCTTTTTAAATCCACCTTGAATGAAAACCGGTGTGCAGTGTGGAACACAAAGTCTGCAGCTTGACAACTGGTCCACATGTCTGTTGTGAGATGGATAAACGGCACATCACTCTGCTTCATTGCTTCACCAACCAGTTCTAGCACTTGACGGTGTGGTTGTCACACAGCAACAGTTGAAAAATATGTTGAGCTTGAACCTTCCATTTCGGACAAAGAGTCTCCACAAATTACAGAAAACCATCTCCTTCTACTAAAGAAAAAGAGAGCAGGTCAAGTGCAAACATTTTGACAAGGCCTGTTATATAAATGGATAAGCTCGTGTATGCACTCTGATACAGTTTTTTCTGGGTTATAAGAAAACAGTCTAAGATTTTCTTGCCTATACATTAGTAATCTAAACCTCTTAAATCCAGTCCAGGTTAAGGGGATGGTTCAGTAACCTAAAAGTCTCAAAGCGGGGAATTTCCATGAAGGAAATTAGAACAAGACAAAGAGTATCAAGTAAAAAGGTGTTAGCATTTCAGAAGCTTGATAAAGAATGAAAAATTTCCTAGCTATCGTGCAGGAAAGTTTCAATTCTATTAAGGACGCAGAGGCGAGGATTAGGCTTTCAACTTTCTCCATTTATTAACTCCAGCAGCTTTACAAACGATCACAATAAACATAAAAAACTACATTTCCCATGAAGCATAGGGAAAATGAAAGTCAAAAGAGTCCAACAGAGGCAGCCAATCCTGAACAGGGGCACCATACAACTTCCCTCGAGGACGCTCTATCCTCCTCTTTCTTCCTGCGACCACATTAGGCCAGTCCTCGACTATTCTTGTTTGCCAGTGTCCGCACCTAAGACAAACAAGGCTAGATGTAAATCTGAGGAATGAGTAACAGCATAACCATCCTCAAACAACAGTGACAACTTCAATGCAAGTCATGACAAATATCCTCAGGACCCTCATTGTCCAAAAGCAAAACACAAAAGGCTTACTCACCATCAGTACGTAGGTGTTCTGGGAGGGTTCTACTGAAAGGGTGGGCTAATCCTCGCCTCCGCGTCCTTAATAGAATTGAAACTTTCCTGCACGATAGCTAGGAAATTTTTCATTCTATGGCAGGACCGGAGGCTTCAGATTAGGCTAGTTTAAAGCTTCTCCAACACCAGAGATCCCAGTGATACCACTGGTTTAAAGTAAAATCTCTTGAAGGTGGAGTCCGAAGACCAATCTGCGGCGTTAAGGATATTCTCCAGCCGCGCTCCCAAAGAAAAGGCCTTTGATGCCATTGCACCCCGAACAGAATGAGCCCCAAAACGGGAAGTATCAATACCTGCCTCCTGCATTGCCCAGCGAACCCACCTCGCAATCGTAGGGGACGAGACCGCCCCGTGTGGCTTGGTAAGGGCTATAAACAATTGGTTGACGCCCTGTGGGCGGATATCTACTGTTGCCACTTCGTAGGCCTTGAGCGCTCTGACCACACATAACTTAGAGACAGCAGGAAAAGCAGGGTAAGACACAGACTTTGAATTGCATTTTGTTCTTTTATAAATATTAAAAGTAACCCCTTCAGGGGTGAAAATTCGGCCCAAAAGGTCCAGTGCCCGCACATCAGAAACTCTGCGACAGGATATTAAAAGACAAAAGCATTGCTAGCTTTGCTGACAACTGTTTCGTAGACAAGTACTTATTAGATGGCCATGAACGGAATAAGTTTAAAACTTTGTTAACATCCCAAAGAACAGAATAACGAGGTTCTGGCAGAACGGATAACCTGATACCTCTCAATAGTTTGCATACCAGAGGGTGTTCGCCAATCGGGCGATTATCAACTGGGAGATGACCTGCAGAGATTGCAGAACGGAAAGTATTGATCGACCTATAGGCCAGACCCTCCTTCGCCAAAGAGGCTAAGAAATTAAGGACGTAGACAACATCTGCCCCCATCGGATCCACTTGTTGTCGAAGACACCAACTCCCCCAGCTGGACCACGCGGAACGGTATCTCTTGTTGGTGCTTTCTGCCCAAGACTTCGAGAGTAACGCGGCAGCGTCTGCCGAAATGCCTGGCACCTTCCAACGTTGCCTGTAACCCGCCAGGCCATCAACTGGAGACCGCCCGTGACCAGGAGGTGATGGGGATTCCCCTGAGGATCTTTGAGGAGACCTTGACCGGGGGTAGATGGATTGGAAAATCCCAGGAAAGTTCCATCAGAACTGGAAACCAGGCTTGTGACCTCCAGATCGGGGTGATCACCACTAGGTCTGCCTGCTGTCTCCTCACCTGGGAGGATACCCTCATTATCATAGCGAAGGGGGGAAACGCATAGCCCTGTTCCACACTCCAATCCTGGAGGAATGCATCCACCGCCGCTGCTTCCGGATCCGGACGCCAACTGTAATACCGCTCCAGTTGGGCATCCAGTCGGGAGGCAAATAGGTCTACCGAAAAAGGCCCCTAGAGGGTCTGGATTCCCCTGAATACCCTGGGGTGAAGTTTCCACAGGCTGGTGTCCTTCCAGTGATGGGAGCACCAGTCCGCTACCTGATTCGATGAACCCGGGAGATGTTCCGCCGACAGAGATATCTGATTGGACAGACAATAGTCCCAGAGGTCCCGCGCCAGATTCGACAAAGCGGTGGATCTCGTCCCCCCTAAATGGTTGATGTAGCCGACTGCTGCTACATTGTCCATCTTGAGTAAGACGCAGCATTGGACCTTGCTCTTGGTCCAGCATTTCACCGCGAAGGAGCCTGCCATCAACTCCAGACAATTGATATGAAGAGCCTGTTCGGCAGAGGACCATTTTACGCCGGTAGAGACTTCTCCGCAGCGGGCACTCCAACCTGAACCACTGGCGTCCGACTCTATAACCAGATCGGGTTGAGAACCGAAAATGGCTCGGCCATTCCAAGCCTCCATATGGTCTATCCACCAACGTAACTCTGTTTTGGCCTCCTCCGAGAGGGGTACGAATTGGGAGTAGGTAAGGCCTTTGCGTAGGTGATAGCCCTTGAGGCGTTGAAGGGCCCTGTAGTGAAGGGGTCCCAGGAATATGGCCTGAATTGATGAGGATAGAAGGCCCACCACTCTGGCTAGGTGGCATAAAGATACTGTGGGTCTCGCAAGCGTACGTTTTAACTTGTGTCTGATCTTGGATAACTTGCGAGACAGAAGGGATAGCGTCGCCTCAACTGAGTTTATCATGAAACCTAGGAATTGCATCCTCTGCGAAGGAATGAGGTCTGATTTCGACTTGTTGACCACGAACCCCAGGGATTCCAGAAGAGTTACTGCCTGCTGCAGCTGAAAGAGCAAGCGTTGGGGACATTGACCCATAATGAGAATGTCTTCCAGATAGATTATTAATCTTATCCCCTCCGCTCTGAGACGCTCCACCACCGGCTTCATCACCTTGGTGAAGCACCACGGAGCTGAGGAGAGACCGAAAGGAAGGGAGGCGAACTCGAAAATCTGAGAATTCCATTGGAACTGAAGAAAACGTCTGTGAGGAGGGAAAATTGGAATCGTAAGGTACGCGTCTTTGAGGTCCAAGCGGACCATCCAGTCCTGTTTCTGCCAATGGTCCCTGAGAAGGTGAATACCTTCCATTTTGAAATGACGATAAATGAGCCATTCGTTGAACTCCTTGAGGTTTGTCACTGGGTGGTAGCCCCCATTCTGCTTTTCCACTAGAAAAATGTTGCTGAGGAAACCTCGAGGATGTAAGGCTGAGGGAAGGATCGCTCCTTTCTGTAAAAGGTTTGCAATCTCCCTGTCTATCAGAGCCATCTGCTCTTGTGGGAACACCAGGGGTTTTGGACGAACCGATTGAGTCGGTATGTCGAAAAATTCTATTTGGAACCCTCTTACGGTCTGTAAAACCCAGGCATCGGAGGTGAGCAAAGACCAATTGTGCAGAAAAAACTGCAACCTGCCCCTTAGGTTCACCACCTCCGAACTTTGCACTCTTACCTTGCTGAGTATTGTAGGAGCCGTTTCCTCTTCCTCTGCCACCCCTACGATGGGGGTAGGCTCTGGTGGGGTAGAAGTTTCCAAACTTCTCTGGGTCCTGCCACTGTCCTCTATGGGGTTCAGCCGACTTGTTGGAGGCTCTGTTGTATGGACGGCCGGTCGAGCGCCCCCTGCCATGACCGGCTGCGCCAAAAACACGTGTGGTGAAGATGCGTTTAATGGATGTTTGGGCCTTATCCAATTAATTAAACATATTTACGAATTTGCCTAATTCCTTCACAAAGGGGTCTCCGAAGAGATTACCCTCTGCAACTGGACCAGCCTCTGAGGTGGCCAGTTCTCCCAGCTTTGGATCTATTTTGATCAATAGAGACCTGCAACGTTCTGTAGAAATTGCCGCATTGGCGTTCCCTAGAAAAATTATCGCTCTTTGGGCCCAGCTAGAAAGCGTGTCTGGGGAGATAAGAGCCCCGGAGGCCTTGGCATCCTCGGCCATGTCTAAAATTTTTGCCAGGGGGCCTGCCGTGTCCAGGAGCTTATCCTGGCACGCCCTCCATGAGCGATCAATACCCTTTTTGGGGTCACGGATTAATTTAGCCAAGAAGGTGGCCATTTTAGGGTCCACCTCTGGGGTGACTGCAACTTTCCCCTCCAGGGCCGGTCGTGGACACTCTGCCCTCAGGCAACTTCGGACCTCCTTATCTAGTGGTTTACGCAACCTAGCCGTCATGTAGGCAGCAACCTTAGGGGCCGGAACCCATTCAGCTGACCTCGGGTGCAGGAGATCATCGGGATTGAGCATATCACTGTCTGTCTCAGGGACTGCTGACTGATCTACCTTAGCTGGGCGCCATGGCCTTCCTGAATCACCGTCACCATCGGAGGTCTGAGGGGACACATCTGGGTCGCCCGAAGGCAAGTCATCTGGGAAACTAGAGGGTCCTGCCAGATCTTCCGCCAGTTTATTGGGCACTGAGGGGGGCTGAGCATCCATAAATGCCTTTTTTAAAAGCGCAAACGCATCTGTATCTACACTAGCGTCGTCAACTCGCTTGCGCTTCGGGTCCACAGCATTAGGGGATGGCTCACCTGGAGGTATGGGTTTCTTTGACCCCGTTAGATCTTCCCTCGGGTCGAGGGGTTGTTGGCATTGCGCCTGCAGGCGCTCTAATCTCTTCTCCAGGGGCTCAACCACTTGGGAAACTGCCTTAAGGATGGAGGAGTCCATGACTTGGCAAAAGTGATCGTCAATCGGCAGGTAAGTAATCTCCTCCTCCTCCTCCTCCTCATAATAATCATTATAGTCTGCCATTATTGCGCAACACTTATGCAGACACAGGGGATCTAGCTAAGGAAAACCTTAGAGAGGTATAAGGCAATCAATGCTATGTTGGAAATAACTGTAAATATGGAGGGCTTAACCCAGGGACTCTCTCACCCTTCTTGTAACGAGGGAACAGCCTGCCTGGGCTAGTCCCTTACAATGAACACAAATTCCTACCCGGTGTACGGGTGTTCATGCTCCAGGCAGGGGCTCTTTAGAAATACGGTGCCCAAGCGTTAGAACGCTAATTAAATCAGAATAAGCCTTCCCCCGCGTGTCATGGGGTGCGCAGCCGAGTCAATCTCTCCGCGATATCCTAAGCGGAAGAGACGACTCGCTGGCACTGCGGGAGGTAAACGCGCGAAGCGCGCGACAGACACTGGGCGCTAGGTCCCCTAGCGGTGGGAGGGCCGCACCGCGCAGAGAGCCTCACAGCAGTTAAGCGGCCGCGAAGGAGCGAGAGACACTCCAGCGGCCGTGATCAAAGGGAGACTTGAAACGCTAGCACGCGCAGCACCCAGGACACATTAACATGCGCGTCTGGAAGAAATCTGCACATTAGCACAGAAAAACACATTACAAGCCCCAAAATAAAGAGAGAGAAAATGACACTCATCTGTATGCTGCTGGAGCAGCGAAGAAAGAGGAGGATAGAGCATCCTCGAGGGAAGTTGTGTGGTGCCCCTGTTTAGGATTGGCTACCTCTGTTGGACTCTTTTGACTTTCATTTTCCCTATGCTTCATGGGAAATGTAGTTTTTTTATGTTTATTGTGATCTTTTGTAAAGCTGCTGGAGTTAATAAATGGAGAAAGTTGAAAGCCTAATCTGAAGCCTCCGGTCCTGCCATAGAATTTTTAATGAGTCAGGAATAAGTGTTAGCCTAAGCCACATTTAGGAAAGAATCAAGGGAAAGCATCAAGGTCTAAAACCCTAAAAGTCCATTCAGGTAGTAAGGCATCAGGGAAGGTGTCTGCAAGGAATCCGCAAGAGAGATCTCCATAGATGGTTTCTATCTAGTTTCAAGACATTACATGTTATTCATGTAGTATAGCACGTTTATGAAAGTCAGATTTCATCTTTATAATAAGCATATTATCTACTAAATAAGGATGGTTTAATTCATTAAGACTTTGATTAATAGATATATTAGCATGATTAAAACACACACACACATAAGTATATTCTCTAATTCTATGGTAAATGAATTGTTTAATAATGTTGTCAAGTGCAACACTTACATAGGGTGACTAGGCGTCCCGGTTTTCCCCGGACAGTCCCGGTTTTTCGCCAGCTGTCCTGGCAGATTTCAGGGAATTAAGCTCATGTCCCGGTTTTTAGAGCGGGTCGGCTGAAAACGGTGGGAGGTATATTTTTATGTTTTGCAAAGCAGGGAAAGTTAGCAGCTGTTATAAGAAATCAATTTAATTAATAGGCATGCTACTGGCTTTAAAAATGCCATTTTATGTATGTTCTTACTGCCTCTTCTGTAATTCTCTGGTATGGAGCATTGTCATTCTGAGCACTGGGTTGAAGTAAAATTGTAGTCCTTCTTCTATTTTTGGGAAATGCCCCGGTTTTTGACTTTAAAAATCTGGTCACCCTACACTTACATTAATTCGTTTAACCACTCAAAAAACATGTGCTAAATGCACATTTGTGTCACGTATCTGTTAACGTTTTTGTGACGTATTTGTGACGTGTGAAGAGTGGGCAACTTTGGGCTGCACCAATCCCTCCTGTGATGGAGAATCAAACCTTCACATCAAAGTCAGATGGACAAATCACAATCTGGTTGTTTTCATAATCTTTCTTCCTGAATTCTCCAAGAAATTTCATGTCATCATAGTAGTTACTCTGTCTATCCTCCAGTTCCATATCTGTTCTCTTTCTCTTCACTCCCTTTTTCACTTGAGCACATTTGTATACCTTATAGATAATCCACAAAGATCAATTATCACTAAGGGTTTCAAAATGCTTCTAACAATTCCACTACCTAGGTTTCAAAACCATCTGCATATAGCAGAAAATCCCTTCCCTATTGCTTCCCAAGCACCTGTTGCTGTTAACGCTTTCAAATCCTTCTTTAGGTCATTAATGTTGCTGATGTATTTTTTCAGGTCCTTACTCTCGTCTGGAATGTCAGTACAACCTTGTTGAACTTTTAATGCCCGCCAGACTCCGCCCTCTGCTGTGAGAAGCAGGTCTAAAGCAAGTCGATTCTGCAAAACCATGGATCTAATGGCGACCATTTCTGTATCTATAACTAAAAAACCTCCAGTTGTACTTGTAGATAACTTGTCAACCACAGTAGAACGCTTTCTAATTTTGAATGAGTTGAGTATCAATCCTACAGATGGTATCAGAGCACCAAAGATTTCTCCTACAATTTCACTAGCACTCGCACCTCTCTTTGTACGCACATGTTCCCTTGTTGAATCATCAATTTGTCCCACATGACAAAACTTTGAAAAAGCTATCTCCATGTAACATGTTTCCTTGAACTTCAAATGTATGGTCACATTCACTAGTCCCTACAAAATTTGTGTCAGTTGTGGATTTTCGAATGAATGTACACAATCACCCTCTATGTTTCCAATATAAAGCTAATGATGCCATGATTTTCACTAATCTATGTTCACTTTCATGTTTAGCCCATTGTAATACTTTTGAATGATTTGTTGCTTTAGCCAAGTTGTCTCTCCTTCTGTCTTTAAATGAATCGATGAATTTCTTATCTACACCTGTTAAGAAACAAATTAAGTTATGTCTGTGTGCATAAGCAGTGTCCAGTGTCATGCTGGGTCTAAAAAAATGTCCCATTATCTCAGTGTTCTTAGCATAAGGCTGTTGATTCAATTGCTTCAGCACAGGAACCTCTGAGAAAAGCAAGTCATGATTTGAGGAATAGTATTGAAAATGACCCTTTCCATAGAATAAGCTCAGCAATAAGCTATAAGTAACTCCATTTGTCAAGGGGAGAAGATGATAGAAAATCTCCTCAGAAACTGGTGCAGGTAATTGCATACAAACGTAGCAATCCCTGGCATCCATAGTGTCAACATATTCATAACGCAGCTTTGAATAAACATTCAATGAGTAATCTCCTCTAGAGGCATCTACATGTAATTCTTTCTCATCTTTTGCAGGTAAACTATTGTCATTAGGAAGTGGTGTTTGAGGGGTACGTATCGATCTAGGCTCTTCTACCTGTGAAGGATGGGGTAGACTCAAAATTACAAGTAAATCAATTAGCACAAAAGTCACAACAACAAGTACTCCTATACATATGCTTTTACGGCTATTACTGTTTGCATTAGGCTCTGTGAGTTCTTTAGTGACAGACCGTTTAATTAGAAGATTACAGCACAGTTCTTACAGTTGGTTTCCACTTGCCCAAACAGTAAAGCAAAGTTCAAAGTTCTTTTCCACTAAAATTTGTACAATGATCTTCATGAGGCTTCCTGAGCCCTACTCCATGTTCTGCTAAGGGACAACCTTACTCTCCTTCACCAAATCAGGCTTTGGTAGTCTTCTTTGTAGTTTGTGCAAAGCTATAAAGTTCTGTCTCTAATAAAGGCGCAGTTCAAACTCACATATGATCACGTCCAGGATAAATTGACTCAGTCTGTTTAGTGGCAATGCAATTTCAAAACTCATTTCAGCAACAAAGTTCATTTCAAGGAGGCTCAATTAGATGCGAATTGTTATAGCAAAAGGTGAAAAATGCTCTCACTCAGTCACTGACAGCTAGGTAAGTCCATTCAGGTGAGGAGTACCTCCGGCAGGATGCTCTAGCTCTCTTCGATCTCCTTACTGTTGGCCCTTCTTCAGCACTGTCACTCAAGCCAGATTTTTCAGCATCCTCTGCAATAGTGTGTGATACATGTACTTCAGACAGACAGTGTCTCTCTCTCTCTGGTCTTCTCGGCTACAGGTCTCTGGGTACAACGCGCATTACTACTACACTAGGCCCTTCGCCAGGGTATGAATCTGGCACTTGTCAACACTACTGGATGAGGGGGGGCGTGGCTTGCCGGGCCGCGGAATGGCTGCTCTGTGAGCGAGCTCCGCCGGCCGGGACCTGATCCTTCATAAATCCGTACATTTAATAGAGGCGAACTCCTGTTTTTTCGACATTCTTTAAAGCATCTAGCGGGGAGCGAGCATCGGGGAAAGCAAGAGCGGTATCGGCGGCCGGATTGCTGCATTACACGTTCGGAGTGGGGCGAGGCCGCGGCCGCCGTTGGCGATTGCTGCTGGAGCGTGACCCGGCCACCCAACTAATTTAGGCCGAGGTCTGGGTGTGGGCCTGGGTGGACCTGTTGAATCCGGCTGGCGCTCTCGGGGCGCAGGAACTGCGGAGTTGAGCTGAGATCCGGCGCCAAGATCTGCAGGCGGACGCCGCGACACCGGAGAGACTGCGCTGCGCGGTAGGGACCGCCTCGGCATACGGCCTGTCCCGCGTGCGCTTGAGCTGGGCTGCCCGCCCCGTCCTGGGCCTTGGTCCCGGTGGGGGCCTGGGCGGAGGGGCTACTCGGCCCTGCTGTGCGAGAGCCGAGGTGTGGAACGCCGTGAGAGGGAGGCGCCCGGGGCTGTTGCCGGTCGCACATCTGTAGAGACCCGGAGGATTGGAAAAGCGGCATGTCCCGACCGGAGGCCATTCTCAGCAAATTATATAGAGTCGCCCTTCCGGCCTAACGAGCATGGGGCACATCGCGCAGCGCGGACAGGCCTGGGGCATAAAGAAGAGATCCGGGGCTGCTAAACTGACCGAGGTGGATGCAGGGGATTGTAGTGTGAAACTTGGTTACTTGCAGCCACGGCGACATTGGTGCTTGTGATCACCCAGCACGTGTGGAAAGACCAGGGCGTTGTGAGTGCTGTTGTATGGGAGCTCGGTGCCATGGGAACATCTCACAGCATGGGTGGCAGACTGCCGGGACAGTAAGGGCCCTGACGCTGACTTCATGAGGCAGGTGGGTGATCTGTGTTACTGTGCACGCCACGGACACCGGTTGTGCCTGGAGGTGGAACCCGGGCGGGCCCTGTTACAAGCGATCAGGGTATTATCGGTAGCGCCCGTTGCTGCGCCCCACTGCACACCTGACGACCTTAGGCTTCAGGCACTCGGAGATCTGGCAGGCGGATAGCGATAATAGTAGTAGCAGATTGGCGGCTGGACGTTTACAGCTTGTTACAGAATTTACCATATTGCATCAC